>CM057456.1:1676547500-1676847500 GCA_016271365.2 Neoceratodus forsteri
TGTAACTGGAAAGACTTGCCGGTGTCGTCAGGTTGCAGGTCTCTAGTGCAGATGTGTGTCCTCCGTTGATGGGCCCCTGACACAGTGCTGCTACATTTGTTCCGAAAAAAGTTTGGATTCGGGATTTGAATAGTAACTTTTTATAAAATTATGGAAAACCAATAGGCATCCATGTAGGATGACTCCGACAAAGATGGAGGAAACACCGTGCTTTCAGTGAACATTTGGATGGTAAACAGGAGTGAGTAAGTTTTACAGGAAAAGAAAAACGTTTTGTGCTGTGTGACATAGGTTTTTTATACTGCTGGGGTGTGTGAGTGTATATCTCACAAGTCTGTTTGAAACTCCCGCTTTACCATCTAATTGCTTTGTTCCCTGTCATTTGGATGTTTATACTTAGTGATTTTGTGACCATCTCGCCATCTGACCATTGCCGTCTTTGCCAGTTCTGGCTTTGTCATTGTAGGAGTGATTTCAGTAGGGGGCTCCTGCTGCGGCTGACTGGTGGCTGTCACCATTTCCTGTTGGTATGTCATAGGATTTACCACGGGTAAAATATGCCAATCCGAGTAAAGAATTCTCTGGCCTCATTGTATAAGCAAGCAATAATACCCGACAGGGTGGACGATATTGGGCAATACTGGACCGCCCAGGGGCGTAATGAGCGGAGGGCCTTGTAGCCCCTGGAAGGTCCGGTATTGCCCATACCGCTCACCCTGGAAGGTATTATTGCGCTTAGAAAATGGGCATCAGAATCATATTTTTTCAGTAGTCAAATAGGTAAAGAATAAAGAAAAATATCTTAAAAATACAAAAAAAAAGTTTTATATTAAAATAGTCCCTGCCTGTCACATTTGCCTGTCCTGCCTGACACAGTTGCCAGTAGAGGGCGCTGTACTAGCATTGGGAAAGGAAGAATAGCTCTGTGAATGGCATAGATGGGGTTACTTTTTTTTTTTTTTTTTAATCGTGCAGTTTTTTGTTTTTAGCATGCAGAAACAGTCGATATGGCTGGCATGTCAGTGCGGTCGGAGCAGTGACAGGAGTGGGACTTTTATCAAATTAGTCCCAGAGATGGAGACCTGCTACTGTCACTTGCAAGAGCGGGCAGGCGATCAGATGATGGGAGTGGTCGCGACCATAGTAGTATGTATCCCCCTGTCCTAACCCAGTGGTGCTGTTCGTGCCTTTTTTTTTTTTTTTTGGGCATACTGATTTGATCGCGATCCACCAGAAGGGAAAATGAGGTGTCATTTGACTGTATACCCCAAGACCCGCGAGTGTCTAGTGCTAAACTGTAAGTCCGTAACAGGAAGAATGTTTTTTAAAGACTGTATTCTGTTGGGTACAGTGACTGTAAGAATATATAAAAAAAGCAGTGTGTGCCACCTCATGGTTGGTATAGATTCGGCAGCAAGAATACAGTGGTGTGTGGGAGAGCAGTGAAAACTATGTGGCTGAATAAGAGAGTAGCTTGTGCTGGGCAGGCAAGTGTAACGCTACAAAGAACTGCCGCTTGTAAGTTGTCAGTTTTTTTTTTTTTTAAATGGGCTGAAATTGTTCATTATAAAGGAGGCTGGATTTTGCAGATCGGGTTATTTATTTATTTTTTTTAATAAAATGACAGTGAACGGGAGTAGGCGTAGGGCTGAAGGATCAAGAACTTAGTCGGCTTTGCGAGTCGCACTATGGGAATTGTCCAAGCAGCACACAAAAGGGTACAGTAGAAAAAAGAAACAAAATGATGGTTTGTGTCAGGGAAAACAGATATTTGTTTTGGGCAGTTACTAGGTGGTGGTATCTGTGATAAGGAGTAAGTCTGTATGTGGGGAGGGGGTTTCTCACTCACTCTCTCTGTAAAGTGATAAAAATAAAATGGCGGTAGTTTCAAATTGTGTGCCCAGTGCTACAGCCAATCACAAAGCAGGCTGGGTACAAGGATACTTGGCTAGGCATGAGGCAGGTTAGGGCTGGGACTTTTTATTTGGTGGGCATCTATTGAAAGTTAATGTACCCCTGTGGAATGGGTACCAGCCAATCAGATGCCTCCAAATAAAAAGCCCATTTTCTAATTCCCCATACACCACACTTACCTGGCATTTATTCTCTGTGTAACTATATTTCTATTCCCTCCCTATCTGGTCAACTGTCTGGCAAATATGGAAACAGAAGGGTGGAAGCTTAAAGCAAAAAAATCTATTTTTATATTTGTCCATATCTTATTACTACAGCTCCTTCACTCACTAATTTATTTAGTATTTTTGAGTTTGTCCTCATTAAGCAGTGACTGGTGTAGCTTTCTGAGGAGAGCAGAAACAACGTTATTTAAGTGATGCCCGAAATATTAGTGTAACTGCTGTGAAACTTCTGTCCCTGTGGCAGCAGAACAGTCAATATGCTTAAGAGCAGTCATTCAGCTTGCTAGAGTGTGTGCACCCAAGTATATTGGTTATAAAGGACTGGAGATTGCATTGCCATGGTGAGGGTAAAAGATTACGATCATCTGACTTGCAGTCAAAATTGAAAATAAACAATTTAGGTTTTCTTTATAATGCCATTCAGCTCTAGGGCTGTCACGATAACGTAGTATGACAATGAATCACAATAATTACCACTGACAATAATTGTGTAACAAAAAAAAAAAATGGCGTGTATCATGCAGCAAGATACACCGCGATATACAGTGATAAAGTGCTTCAGTTTGTTTTTCTGGCAGCACGTCCCTTTCCAGGTGCAACAGTGATTCCTGATTCCCTACCATCCTCCTGTCAGATTTTTACCATTGGTTCTTAAAATTTAGAAATGCAGTGCCAGCCCTGTGGCAAGAAGTTTTGTGGGCCTGAATGCCTCACCTGTGGCCATGCCAGTAAACCAGGTTCAGGAACAGACCTGGCTCGCTTGAGGAGCCGACTACATGAAGGAGGACTGAGCATCCATTGACTGCTCTCCTCCTTCTGTGGGGGTGGGTAGAGGTGAACAGCACAGCTACTGCTTGGTCGCCAGCTAGCAGAGGCTGGATAACACAGCAGTAACAGCCTTCTGACTGGGTGTAGGGGCTGAGTACATACAACATCTTTGTTACACACCCGCTCCATCGCAGATACGCCAACTTGAGGGACAGGAAAGAGAAATGAGGGGGAAAGTATGTGCACCAGTTGATCTTCTTACATAGAAACATAGACATTGACGGCAGATAAGGACTGCTTGGCCCGCCTAGTCTGCTCATTTCCCATACAAAGGCAAATTCAAGCGACGCTGCTCTATCGGGTTTGGTACTGTTACAGCTAGGCGACCAGCCATACGTATATCAACAAACAGACGAAGCAGCACCGAGTACAGTATGTTCACATGAAAAATGATTTCTTTTTACTGTCAGTATACCATTTTACAGTTGTAAAAGAACATACAGCGGTAAATCAAACATCAACTAGACGCCTGTCTAGTAGTTGTTTGATTTACCGCTGTATGTTCTTTTACCACTGTAAAATGGTATGCTGATAGTAAAAATAAATATTTTTCACGTGAACATACTTGGTGCTGCTTCGTCTCTGTTTGTTCATGTCTCATACATACTGTAATATCACAGTCCCTACTTGGTCTCTGGCTTTATCTTCCCTTTCCTAACAATTAAGGTTCCCTTATCCCTATCCTGTGTGTTCTTGAATCCCATTAGTTTTTGCCCCGACCACCTCTGCTGGGAGGCTGTTCAAGGTATCCACCACTCTTTTGTGAAGTACTTCCTCATGTTTCCTCTGAATATACCCCCCTCCAGCTTCATAGCATGACCCCTTGTTCTTGAGCATCCTTTTTCTGAAATGCTTCCCTTTTATACCCTGTTTATTTCCTGTGAGGTATTTAAAAGTCTGTATATTTCCCCTCCCTCTTTTCCTCCAGGGTGTACATATTAAGGACCTTTAGCCTCTCCTCATAGGGCTTTTGATGCAGGCCCTGCACCATTGTAGTTGCCCTCCTCTGGACTGCCTCTGCTGTGTCTGTCCTTCCGGAGATGTGGTCTCCAGAACGGGCCACAGTATGCTAGATGACGTCTCACTAATGATTTATACAGTGGTATCATCGCCCTCTTTCTGCTGGTGATACCCCTCCCTGTGCCCCCTAGCATCCCACTAGCTCTCCCCACCACCCTGTCACACTGTTTCGCCACCTTTAGGTTGCCACATGTGATTACCCTCAGGTTTCTTTCCTGCTTGGTGGTAGTCAGTACCACCCCCCAAGTTTGTAGTGTGCCCTGGGTTTCTGTGACCCAAGTGCATGGTTTTGCACTTCTTCACATGGAATCTTAGCTACCACATTTGACTACTCTTCAAGCTTTCTTAGATCTCTTAATTTTTTCCACCCCCCTGGAGTGTCTACCCTATTGCAGATCTTTGTCTCATCTTCTAAAAGGCATACCTTCCCTTCTATCCCCTCTACAATGTCACTATCAAAGACATTGAAAAGAGGACAGATCCCCGGACTGATCTTGTGGCACCCCGCTGGTCACCCTCCCTTCTTTGGTTTAGGGATAAAGGGTTGTGGTAACAGGAGTTCACTCCAATTTCTTACCCAATTTACCACCTTTGGACCCACTCCCAGTCTCCTATGTGAAACGGTGTTGAAGGCCTTACAGAAATCTAGGTAGACAACATCCAAGACTCCACCCTGATCTAATTCTCTAGTCACCCAGCCAGACATCTATCAGATTTGTTTGACATGACCTCCCTGTTGTGAATCCATGCTGCCTCAGATCTTGTAAGCCACTGGATTCAAGATATTCCATAATCCTTTCCTTCATCTCTTTAACAAATCATGGGAGGATGGGGTGGTACCCGAGGACTGGAGGAGGGCAGATGTGATTCCTCTTCACAAAAGTGGGAGCAGGACAGAGGCAGGAAACTACAGACCAGTTAGTTTGAACTCAGTGGTAGGGAAAATGATGGAATCATTTCTGAAGGAAAGAATTGAGTACCTAGAGGGGCCAATGGGGCACAGGACCCAAGGCAGCATGGATTCACGATGGGAAGGTCATGTCAGACGAATCAAATAGAGTTCTTTGACTGGGTGACCAAAGTAGTAGACCAGGGAGGGGCTGTGGACACGGCCTACCTAGATTTTAGCAAGGCATTTGATATAGTCCCACACGAAAGATTAATACACAAGTTAGCCAGCCTTGGAGTGGGTCCCAAGGTGGTAGCCTGGATAAAAAATTGGCTAGACAACAGGATGCAAAGGGTAGTAGTAAATGGAGTACACAGTGAAGAAAGGAGGGTTATTAGCTGGGTACCGCAGGGTTCAGTACTGGGACCGGTCCTTTTTAATGTCTTTATAAGTGACATTGCAGAGAATCTGGAAGGAAAAGTATGTCTCTTTGCAGACGACACAAAGATCTGCAACAGGGTTGATACACAAGATGGAGTGGAAAGGATGAGAAGGGATTTGGCAAGGTTGGAGGAATGGTCAAATGTATGGCAGCTCAGATTCGATGCAAAGAAGTGCAAGGTAATGCACATGGGAAACAAAAACCCAGGGGAAGTGTACACAATGGGGGGTGAGATACTGACACCAGTAAAAATGGAAAGGGACCTGGGGGTAATTATATCAGATGACCTAAAGGTGGGCAAGCAATGTGAGAAGGCAGTAAGGAAGGCTGGGGGGATACTGGGATGCATAGGAAGAGGCATCAATAGTAGAAAACAGGAAGTTGTTATCCCTCTGTATAGGCAGGTGGTGAGACCCCATCTGGAGTACTATGTGCAGTTCTGGAGAACCCATCTCTGCAAAGACATAGACAGAGTGGAGGCTGTCCAGAGGAGGGCAACCAAAATGGTGCAGGGTCTGCACCAGAAGACCTATGAAGAAAGACTAAAGGAGCTTAATATGTATACCCTTGAGGAAAGAAGGGAGAGAGGGGACTTGATAGAAACTTTCAAGTACCTCAAGGGAATCAATAAAGTTCAAGAGGGTAGCATCTTTCAGAAAAAGAGATGTGCAAGAACAAGGGGGCACAATTTGAAGATAGAGGGGGACGGCTCAGAGGCAATGTGAGGAAGTTTTTTTTCACAGAGAGGGTTGTGGATGCGTGGAACAGCCTCCCTGAGGAGGTCGTGGAGTCAAGAACAGTGGGGGAATTCAGGAGTGCATGGGACAGACATAAGGCAGTCTTAGTTGGGGGGGGTAGGAGGAAGTAAGCTGTTGGTTAACTAGAATCTGCAGCTTATCTATTAGGTAGGAAAATGGGCAGACTAGGCGGGCCAAGCGGTCCTTATATGCCGTCATATTCCATGTTTCAGTGGTGATTTCTTTTCTTTTAATAGTACTTAACGATGTACAGGAGCCCTCTGACATCTCCCCATGTTGATCCCCACTGTTGAGACAGCGGGGGAGTGGCGGTTGGGGTCAGGGGCCCCAGGATGCCTGAAAGCTGGAACTGTTGGGGACCAGGTCCAAACAGCTATATAGGGAATTTTTTTTTAATTCTGCTGATTATTGCGATAATCAATATATCATGATACTTTTTACCCAAATATTGTGATACAAAAAATTTGATATCCCTATTCAGCTCCCATCAGAGCCCTCTAGCATCTTTCCTCTGGCCCTTCCTTACCTCTGGCTGCCCCAAAGCAGCCTCGACCCCCCCCCGCCGGGGCACTAAGTGGATAGTGCTGGTCCCAGAATGATGTTACCATTCCCATATGAAGCCATCGATTTCGTTGCCAGCTGTGGTCACACAGGTGGTAGTATCACAGGGAGGACAACAGCCCTTACTCACTGGAGGAGGAAAGTGTCTCATGGGACCCTCAAGCAGCCTCCCCCTAGCTGGCTCCCAGTGACCCAGGTGCTGTCCTGTATCTGGGTCATGGGGGTTGAAAATAGTGGCCCAACCACTGCACTGACAGCCTGGCTTCTGCAGTCCACATTTTAGATCTTGGGGCAACCTACAAAGTTGGTAAGGGATTAGGGGTAAGACAATGGTAAAAGAAAGTTGGCAGATATCTGTACACGTTCCAACAAAGAGCAAATTATCTTTCATTGTTCATTGGCCTGTTCCCATCAGTGCAGTGTGTAATGCCTTTTGAGGGCAGCGGCTTTACCATATGCATTTCAGAGGTCCAGCTGGTACATCCTATTCCTCTGGATGCTGTTGTAATCGGAATGGGAAACTCGAGATTCATCCTAACTGCTCTTCTGTCTGTTGCAGTTATTTCAAAGAATTAAGCTACAGTTGTAGTGGCTTCCAATAATTTTTACCTTAATTAATGTTGATAGGGAAGTGTCTTCCTTAGCCAGGCGCTGACAAACTAAAAGCCATCTGGTTGGTTTAGTGTTGATATATTCATAGCAATTTGGCAGCCCATTTAGCAGTGAAGGAGATCTTTTCAACTGTACTGAGGGAAAGGCATTTCACATGGAGATGGAATTTGACAATTCTGTCTTTCTGAGGACTAGAAAGGGGCCTGTGTACTTTGGCAGCAAGACTAGCAATGAATAGAGTATGATGTTAGAAATGTCATCTTCAAGGTAACTTGGGAGGCAGTGTAGTCCGGTGGTTAGATGCAGAACTGTGAACAAGAAGCTGCGCTTGGTACAAGCTTACCCAAGCCATGTCCTGTACATGTTCCGAAATGAGGATCTGAGGGCGACGAACCTTGCATAACTTCTGGGTATCTGCCTTTCTCTGCTGACCAGGAGCTACTTGGGCAAACCCAGGAGCTAAGCATATTGTGCAGTTTCTGTTTTGTTAGTCCTCACCATTTTCGGGACAAAGAGGGAAATTGTGCATAAAGCCAGACTGGAGGGAGAACTCCTTCGTAACAGTTTGAAATTTCGTGTGTATTCTGAGTTTTACACACAAACTATGGGGAAAAGAAAATCTGTCAAGATAACTCACTGATCCAGGGGAATCAGGCTTGCATTACTACCACTGGCTAAACACAGATTCTGTCTTGACAGCCCAAATGCGCGGTTTCATTGATCCAGCAGAGGCTGTTTAAGTTCTTTCTGGTAATATAAAATATTTATATATTTAAAAAAAAAAAAAGGCTCATTTGAGTGCCTACCTAATGCCAGCCTGCCAGATCAGGTGCTGGTGGGATTTACAGTAACCCTATTTTGCCATAAGTATCTGCTGATCACGATCTCTGGCCATGACATCGTGCCATGTGTCTGGTGCAGTGCCATGCCTAGAGTCTGTAGTGGTTGTAATTTGTAAGTTTCTGGTCAGACTGGATTGATGCCCATCATTTGCCTAGTGAGTTAGCTGCGAAGGCCAACTCCTCCAGGGCAGTGTGCTGGAAGTTTTAGGGGGTAGTACAGTGGCGAGCCTCATTGCAACCCCCCCCCCGGACTGTGTCTGTGTATCGGACCCATGCTCTTAAATCTCTCGGCACCTACTTAAGCCTATCAAGCTGGGTTAAATTCATCTGGACAATCCCATGTAAAAAGTGTGGGCAGTGCATGGATCAGCGTAAGGTTATTAGCAACTCTGCTGGTACGTTGTCTAACAAGGGCCCTTTTGAGTCCATCAAAGAAATTATATCCATCAAACTTGTTATTCAGTCTGTCTTTACAGAAGGTTTTTCAAGTCTGTGATTTAGTATTTTTTTCCATAATGTTTTCTTTTAATGTACTTTGATGCAAATTTATAAGGTCTTATTTCATATTTCTAAATCATGTGTATTAGTGCAGCAGCACGTGACTGTGGTCACAGTGCTAAAGGATGTGTGGGATTACGGAATTACAAAATGGCAAGGAAAAATACTGTACCGATGTGGATGATGCCTGTTCGTTGGATCCATCTAACGCATGGGTAGAAACAAGTACTGGTCAGCTGTCCTCACTGAGACCTTCCTATATCAGTGCCCTCTTAGAATGCCGGCATTTAAAAGGGCAGCCATTTTTTTCCCCTCCGATTGCTTTGCCAACTGAACAGTTGCCAACAACCATTTGCCATGTCCCGCTATCCCATAGTGAATTTGAAGTAACGATGGCTACAGAAGTGGAAGGCGGCTTTAAAAATGAAGAAGACACAAACAGTACCAGCAGTACCTCTGTCTGAAGTGACAAACAAAGGGACTAACAGACATGCAAATTTTTCCGCCAGTGAAATTTTTCAAATAGTAGAAGGTAAAAACAAAGCCAATACTGTCGAGATCACTGTGTGGGCGCTTAGTTTTCAATGATTGGAAAGTCAGTAAAAATACAGACTTTGATTGGAAAACGGCTACAGCAGAAGGTTAACCTGGAAGTGCCCATCCACCACCTCCACTGTCTCCAAGAAGTTGGACAGACTTTATAGAGCTCCTAGGGAAGAGCCTTTCCTGGTGGAACACCCTACGGCTGACTCAGTGGTGATTACGGCTGCTCACGATAGATTGAAGAAGCCTAAGCACCTGAGTACTCAGCCTCCCGACAGAGTCCAGATGTATCGACCAGATGGGCAAAAATGTTTACTCATCCTCCACTTGCTCCATCAGGTCCCTTTACTTTCTCACACACGGTACAATACCAAGATGCCCTGTGGGAGAAAGGTATGGAGATACAGTAGCTCAGACCCTTTTAGAGACTGCACAAAAAAATGAGTTCCTGGACCTCCTCAAATCGGGGTCGGATGTAGGCACCCATGTTCTGAATGCCTCATATGATACTGCGAATGCAGTGGCCAGAGCAGCTGCTTCAGGCATCTGCCTAAGGTGCCATGCCTGGCTTAGGGTCTCTGGATTCTCCCAGGATCTGCAGTCAGGCATCTCGGACCTTCCCTTCAATGGCTTGGTCCTCTGTGGAGACGAGACAGAGAAATTGATCACCTGTCTCGAAGTCTCCAAGAAGTCAATTTGGTCCATCCAAAAAATGTATTGGGGGGGGGGGGACCAAAGACCCTGTAAGAAGCGGCCATTTCAGAAGCCCTCAGGTCAGCAGCCCTGAAACAAGCCTCAGCAGAGGGGAGGCTACAAAAGAGAGACCACCTCCCAGACTACTGAAAACTCTGCCTCTCAGGCCCCAAAGTCCTCCCAGGCTCCACTGCTTACTCCCGGAGCAACACAGTGACTCCTTGCCAGACCCCCTCCTCCAGTGGAGTCAGTGGGGGAAGTTGTAGAGGGTTTCTTCTCCCTCCATCTCGAGGGTTGGAGCAAAATAACAGACCTCTGGGTTTTACAGCTCATAGAGAGAGGTCATACTCTGGGGTTCAAACAAATGCCTCCGAAAACTCCACCAGTGTCCTCCCACTATCCTCCTTCTCGTGTCCCCCTGATCGAAGGAGAAATTCCAGCCCTCCTGCAAAAGCAGACTATGGAACAAGTTCCACTGGCTCAAAGGGGAAAGGAATTTTATTCCCACTTTTTCCTGGTTTCCAAAGACGGTGGACCTTTGTCCCATCCTACATCTTGGTTCCCTGAATAAATTCATAGAGTACAAAAGGTTTAGGATGGTCACGCTGCCAGGTCTGATGCCCCTCCTGCACCAAGGGTACTGGCTTTGCTCTCTAGATATTCAGGACATGTACCTGCTCATCCTAGTGTTCCAGCCTCACAGGAGGTTCCCGCACTTCTTCTTCCAGGGCCGATATCAGTTTCGAGCCTTGCCTTTCAGCCTATCCTACACTCCCAGAGTCTTCATCAAGTGCCTAGTGGTGGTAGCTGCAGCTTTACGTCAACGGGACCATTACGTCTTTCCCTACATGACTGGCTCCTGGCAGCTCCCACGAGGAAACAGCTGTTCACACTCTGAGGCGCCTTTACACTCTTTGAAGAGCTGGGGATCACCCTGAATATCCCAGAGTCATCCCCGTGGCCCAACCAGAGACTCCAGTTCATAGGAACAGTCCTGGACACAGTACAGGGCATGGTCTTCCTCTCCCAGACAGGGCAGATCGCCTTTGGGATCAGGCCCGAATGGTATCCTTGGCACCTCATGTCCCAGCCAGAGTCTGAGACTCTTCGTTCACATGGCGGCAGCCATCCCCGCAGTTCCCCTCCATATGAGGGTCCCTTAGTGGATGCTCATGGTGCAATGGGACCAGAGGTCAGACAACCTAGATCAGCCGATCTTGGTGTCCGACCCAGTCTGCAGGACACTAACCTGGTGGTTGGACCCACTCAGTCTATCGACAGGGGGCCGTCTGCCGACAGGAGTCCCCGAGACTAATTCTGACCAAAGACACTTTGGGTCTCGGTTGGGGTACTCACCTGGAGACCAGGCAGACTCAGAGGACCTGGTCACCAGAGAAGCAGTCTCTCCCCATCAGTATTCTAGAGATGCAAGCAGTCCTGAATGCCTTGCTGGCATTTTAAGTGGACTTATCTCTGGGTCCTCTTCTCACTCAGACAAACATGTCAGTCGTCTTTTACATCAACAAGCAAGGGGGGTGGACTCACTTCCTACCCCTCTGCAGGGAGGCAATGAGGGTCTGGTATTGGGCACTGGAACACTGCCTTGAGCTCTTCGCTGCTCATGTTCCAGGCATCCAAAATGTCCTGGCCGACAGAATACGCAGGTCTCAGTCCAAGGCTCATGAGTGGGAGCTCCTTCAGTTGGTGGCAGACCAGCTGTTCATCAGATGGGATCAGCCAGAGTTGGACCTTTTTGCGTCCCCTCTCAATGCCCAACTGCCCATTTTTTTGCTCAATGGATTCAGGGCCTGGAGTTTTCTGGCAAGATGCATTTTCCCTCTGTTGGACAGAGGATCCTCTACACCCTCCCTCCCTTTCCCATTCTGCAGAGGGTGCTTCTGAAGTTACAGGTGGAGGGAGCAGAGATAATTCCTGTAGCAGGCAGATTTGGTTCCCACTGCTTCAGTGGCTGGCAGTGAAACCTCCAATTCTCCTGCCTCTCAGCTCGCACTTGCTGTCCCAGGATTAGGGCACTATAGTCCATCCAGATCTCAAGTTCCTGCATCAGATCCCTGCATCTTCATGCGTGGCTTCCGCAGACCTAGCTATGGCTTCATATGGGTTTTCCCCCAAGGTAGCGGATGCCCTAGTGGCGGACAGAAAACCCTGTACTAGAGCCACTTATACCACAAAGTGGAAAAGGTTTTGCCTGTTGGCTACTGCATGCCAGCTTAATCCCTTTTCCTGCCCTCCGAACTCTGTGCTTAAGTATTTCCTTTTTTTGAGCAGGGCCTGAGCTAGTCCTCTATCAAGGTGTAGCTTTCTGCTGTCTCTGAGTACCATGCACTGGGGGGAGACTCTCACTGAATTGGACATGTCCCATACCTTTTGTGGGGCATTTTGCACCTAAAGCCTCCCATCCAAGATCCTGCCACTCCATGGGATCTCTTATTTATGTTGGAGAAGCTCACTCTCTCCCCTCCCCCATTTGAACCAGCTGCGGATTGCAGGCTACGTTTTCTGTCATGGAAAGCGTTATTTTGGGTTGCAGTTACTTCTGCTCCAAGAATTTCGGAGCTTCAGGCTCTGATGTATAAAGAACCTTATTTAGTTTTCCACAAGGACAGGGTAGCCTTGCTTACAAATCCTAAGTTTTTGCCTAAAATGGTGTCGGAATTCACCCTAAATCAAGACATCCACCTGCCTGTTTACTACCCTGAGTATTCTAACAGGGGGAAGCGCTGTTACATGCTCTAGACATCCATCAGACGCTTTGATTTTACCTAAACCGCTCTTCTGCCTTCTGGAAAACAGATCAGTTGTTTGTTTTGTTCACTCCCAAGACTCAGACAAGGTTTGTCTGGTAAGTGGTGCACCCTAAGTGGCTAGTTAACTGCATCGTTTTTTGCTACAAGTAGAATAAGCCCTTACTGGGTTTGGTAAGAGGCCATTCCACCAGGGGTGTGGTGACTTAGCCTCTCTGAGGAACGTTTCTGCAGCAGACATTTGTACAGCAGCTACCTGGTGCTCTGTTCATACCTTCGATAAGCATTACAGCTTGGACGTAGCTTACAGACGTAGGGCTGGGTTTGGCCTTTCAGTTCTGCAAGGTCTCCTTTCTTGAGTCTCTAGCTGGTTCTTTTCAGCCTCTTCCTGGACTTTACTCTTCCTTATGCCTTAATTACTTGGGACTCCGTCTTTATGGTTATTGCCTGCTGCAAGAGCTGTCAACTCAAAGTAAGATAGTACAATTACGTAAGAACTTAACAGTAGATCTTCAAGAAGAGCTCTTGCAGCAGGTGCTGCTTTCTCTCCCTCCTTCCCCCTGGCTTTTTCTGTGCCATTTAAATTTTTAGGCAAGAACCTGCCCAGTTCGCCTTCCATCCTAGACTCCGGGTCTCTGGCGGGAGAACTGAGGTGGGGCTGGGGACCGCCCCATTTATACCATTGGCTGACAGGGCGGACCCGACGTCTGGGACGGTCTCCCGCTGTAGACTGCTAACTAGAAGGTTTCCATGGGCTCCTGGCAGCTCAGTCCTTATGGCTATTGCCTACTGCAAGAGCTCTTCTCAAAAATCTACTGTTATGATTAAGTTCTTACATAACTGTACTTTATTCCTGAGGGCCTCTGGTCACATGTAGGATCACATGCCACTGTTATCCATCCAGGCACACTCTTAAACTACTGTATTTTATTCCTATGGGCCTCTTTGGTCACATGTAGGATTGCATGCCACTGTTATCTGTCACAAACCCACTCAGCGGGTCAGGCCCTCTGTTCCCACAGTGCCAACCTCCGAGTGCAGTATTGTGAACAGGTAACAGAACAGGGTAACCCTGCTGTCTGCTTGTGGGTCCGAATCACCTTTAGTCTCAGGTTCTGGGGGGATTCAAACTGTGAACCTTATGCTAGCGTACCCAAATGTACAGGCTCAGATAATCTGCTCTTTGGGGGGGATGCCAGATATCTTTCGCCTAAGGGCACCTAACCAGGTATCCAAAATGAACCCTTAAAACTCTATAAAAGACCTTGGGTATTTTCTTACCTTTTCCCAGCTTATACAGTCTATACATCACATGCAAAAGAAAGAACTTTGAAGACACACCCAGGCAGTCTTTTTCAAATGAAAGGTTTACTTAAAGCATACCTAAACAACATTTTGACAACAAACTATTCAAAAATCTGTCTCCATAGGTGTCTAAAGGAAAGGCTGCTGTATACATTAATGCTAAAACTGCATTTATATAACTTACCTAAATGCAGTTCCAAAGCATTTGAAAAATGTAAAATCAGCCTTCCAGTTTGAAAAAAACTGCCTTACCTGCTTCCTAAAGTGGCTGTCAAATGTGTTATGTAATGACATAATTGGAGCCAAAGTCAGAGAGATTATATGGCTCTCTGTAGTGCTAACTAGTTCTTTTTTTCTCTTTGCATAGAATTGTTTCACCCAAATGGTGGTAACCATGTGCATCATTTTGTATAATACACATGTTAGGTCAATTAATTTTGTTTACTTCAGTATGCTGCAGCTGTGTTTTAATCCAGCTGACTTTCTCTGTGGCAAACCACAGTGCGTTCAAATCTTGAATACCCTGGTGGTCTAGTGGTTTTGGCAGATCCAGGATGCTACAGTGGGGGTGCTGGGGTTGGTGTGCATACTTATTATGCACTTTTTAACATTTTTATTAAACCTTAATATTTTCTGCTATTATTCTTTTCTAGTACATTTTTGACAGAACCTACAAATGTTATCCATAGTTTGAATGTAAACATTTGTACAATCAATAAATCAGACTTCTTCAACAAAGTGAAATGCAGCAACAAGGAAGTACGTTACTGTGTGTGTGTGTGTGTGTGGTTGCACCCACACCCTTCACCACCCTCTAGAGTCACCACTTTTTTGTAGCAAAGTTCTTGTACAGTCCAACGTCAGAGTTCATACTTTCTCGAAAATCAGTTGTGCTTGTTGTCTTTTTCATGGGAAATAATAATAATCAGCATTTATTTAGTGGTTTTCATACACATTGTATCCAAAAGTGCTTTACAAGCAAAACTAGACTGGTAGTGAAGTGACAATGTGTAGTGGCAGCCATTTCTTACATTAATATCCACACACAGGGTTGTACAATTGCATGAACTGGTTTTATGGGAAGGGGAACTGTATGTACGATCACTCTGCAGAAGGGTGGTGATCCACTCAATGTTTACTGTGGGAGCAGAAGTCAAACATTGAGAAAGTGGACTTGAGAGTGATTTGGGAGGCATTTTTAACAGTGCCTGCTGATGATGCATATCAGTATAGGTGTACACAACTCTGAGGTACAAGATTACAATCTGAGGTGTGATAATTCTCTTCATGAGGTCATAAGCACATATGCGGCCCCAGGCAGTACTAAGGACAGGGTATGGATGGTGGGGCGTTCAGCAGAAAGCAGGCTAGCTGTAGGGGGTTCACATGGGGGAGGGAGCCTTATTTGTGGATTAACAAGAGAGCATGAGTTTTGGAATTGAACCAGAGCGGTACTTTGCTGTGCGACTCTGAGCAAGTCACTAAACTTCCTTGTGCTCCCAGGCCACACCTGCAAACAAGCTTTCAGCTTAGTGTCTCTCCTGGTTAACAAAAAACAAAATTCAGGGCATCACATAAGCACTAGATCATCAGGTATTATAAGTGTTGTACTGTACTGTGGTTTGCCAAAGAGAAAGTCAGCTGGATTGCAAAACATTTTCAGCAAGTTAAAGTAAACAAAATCATAACCTAACGTGTACTGATCAAATGAATCCATGAGTTAACACATGGTGTTGATCATTCTGGTACAATTCAAAACAAAGAAGGAAAGAACTAGTTAGCACTATAGGAATATATGTGGGTCTCGGTCTCTAGCTCCAGTGATGTCATCATGACTCATCACTTAACACACATAGAAACATAGACTTTGACAGCAGATAAGGACCGCTTGGCCCATCTAGTCTGCCCATTTCCCTACCTACAGGCTAGGCCACATGTCCTAGTTAACCAACAGCCTATTTCTTCCTGCCCCCCCACAAGAATTGCCTTATGTCTGTCCCATGCATTCTTGAATTATTCCACAGTTTGACCCCACAACCTCCTCAGGAAGGCTGTCCCATGCATCCACTACCCTCTCTGTGAAATACTTCCTCACATTGCCCCTGAACACCCCATCTTTAAATTGTGTCCCCTTGTTCTTGCACATTTCTTTTTCTGAAAGATGCTGCCCTCTTGGACTTTGTTGATTCCACTGAGGTACTTAAAAGTTTCTATCATGTCCCCCCTCTCCCTTCTTTCCTCAAGGGTATACATATTAAGGTCCTTTAGTCTCTCCTCATACGGCTTCTCCTGCAGACCCTGCACCATTTTAGTTGCCCTTCTCTGGACTGCCTCTATCCTGTCTGTCCTTGCAGATATGGGGTCTATAGAACTGGATGCAGTACTCCAGATGGGGTCTCACCAACTGTCCGTACAGAGGGATAACAACTTCCTGTTTTCTGCTGGTGATGCCCCTCCCTATACATCCCAGAATCACCCCAGCCCTCCCTACTGCCTTCTCACATTGCTTGCTAACCTTAAGGTCATCTGATATGATTACCCCCAGGTCCCTTTCCTTTTTTGTTGTTGTTACTACTCCCCCCCCATTGTGTATTCTTCCCCTGGGTTCTTGTTTCCCAGGTGCATTATTTTGCACTTCTTGCATTGAATCCTAGCTGCCATACTTCTGACCATTCTCCAACCTTGCCAAGTCCCTTTTCATCCTGTCCACGCCCTTGTGTATCAACCCTATTGCAGATCTTTGTGTCATCTGCAAAGAGGCATACTTTTCCTTCAGTCCTCTGCAATGTCACTTATGAAGACATTAAAAGGTCAGGACCCACTGAACCCTGTGGTAACCCACTAGTAACCCTTCTTTCTTCAGCGTGGACTCCATTTACAATTACCTTCTGTGTCCCGTTGTCCAGCCAGTGTTTCACCCAGGCTACCACCCTGGGACCTACTTCCAGGCTGGTTAATTTGACTATTAATGTTTTGTGTGGGACTGTATCAAATGCCTTGCTAAGGTCTAGGTAGGCCATGTCCACAGCCCCTCCCTGGTCTACTACTTCGGTCACCCAGTCAAAGAAATCTGTTAGATTCGTCTGACATGACCTTCCCGCTGTGAATCCATGCTGCCTTGGGTCCTGTGCCCCACTGGCCTCTAGGTACTCAACAGTTTTTTTCCTTCAGAAGTGACTCCATCACTTTCCCTACCTCAGAGGTCAAACTGACAGGTCTTTAGTTTCCTGCCTCTGTCTTGGTCCCACTTTTGTGAAGAGGAATCTCATCCGCCTTCCTCCAGTCCTCGGGTACCACACCATCCTCCCACGATTTATTAGAAAGAGTAGCCAGTGGTTTCACTAGTTCCCCCCTTAATTCTTTTAGAATTCTGGGGTGAATGGGGATCACATAATGCAGGGTACCGAGTAGAAGTTCCTCTGCATAGCTCCAACCTCCTAACTGCAAATAATCGCTATTTTGGTCACTTCTCCCTTAAAACCAGAAAGATTACAGATTATCGCCGCCTTAATATCCTGGGCTCCTGCTTGCTTGTTTCCATTGATTATGGAGGTCTACATGAAGAAGCCTCCGCTGAAGCATACACCGCCGGTCACTCCCGTGAAGGCCCCGAAAAAATCAAGGGCCTTGAGTGCTGTGGCTAAGCCAGAGCTTCAAAGCCTGATCACTGAGCAAGAACCCCTAACTTTGAGCAGATTTTTGGAAGAGTTCAAACCCTTCCGGGAAGAAATCAAAGAAATCTCAGCTGAAATTAAATCCATTTCTAAAAAAACTCGAGGAGGTCACGATGAAAACTTCCAATAATGCAGCTCGAATCTCCTCTCTTGAGAAGCGAGTGGAAAAAATCGATCCCGGTCTCGTAGTTATGCGGCAAAGAATTTCTAGTTTGGAAGTTAAGTTGGAAGATTTGGAGGGCCGCAGCCAAAGAAACAATAGTTATCTTGGGCCGTCCAGATGCTTGCATTTGTGCAGAAGCTGATTGAAAAGGTCGCTGGTCCCGCTCCCTTTGGGGCTAAGTACATCATTGAAAGGGCGCATAGGTCTTTACGACCCAAGCCATCTCCAGGAGCAATGCCACGTCCCACTATGTGCCATTTTTTGAATTATCTAGAGTGACAACATTTTCTGGCAAAAGTGAGAGAGCTGCAAGAAGTGAAATGGGAAAAATGCCAGGCTCAGAATTGCCTAAGATTTACTCGGGTCGGTCAGGGTGAAGCGCACTGCTTTTCACCTTATTTGTATCGAAAATTTTAGCTGCAGGCCTTCACTTTAAAATGGGGTATCCATCTAGATTACAGGTACTAGTGGATGGTACCTGGTCAACATACGAGAATCCTGAAGCTGCTCTCTTGGGACTGAAGGCTGCTCTGCCTGATCTGTTTCTGGACACTTGATCTGGTTTGGTTGGTCTTATCCTACCCCGCTATGGAAGGGAGAAGAATTTTTTCATGCTGCTGTACCAAAAGAGGAATGAATATCAGTCTGGTTTCGTGGACTCTTGAATGTCACGACGGAGGGGACTATCCTCGGCGGAATCCTGATCTTTTGCATTTTACATTTCAGCGCTCAGTGTTTTGGAACAACTTCATATCTCGGGACTTTCTCTCTAGGGGGTTGTGTCTTGTCTGGGAGGAAGTTCCCTTTTTTCTCACACGGATCATATTCTCTGGTTTCTGTTTTCCAAGGACACTTAATTATTTCTCATGATCTAGTTAATATAACGAAAACTGTCAGGCTTGGTGTGTTTTGATTACTGGGGCACTAGTTATGAGAGTGACCTTCTGTATCAGCGTTTTTGGGATATTATCACCAGAGGGTGCTTTGCAGTATTTCTAGTGGATCATCCCCCTTTATTTATTTGTCTCTGGAATTTATTTTTCTTGGGTATAGATAACAGTGGGGGCTTGGAAACAGATGGAGATCCACTACTTGGGAGCATTTAGTTTTCTGGGTAATATACAGTATGTCTCGGGGAAAGTTTTCAATCTTGCTAGTGGCAGCAGTTATGATGCATATTCTGCTGTTACGCTTTATGTTGTGTGTTTTCTGTTTTCCTCAGGTATTCAGGTTTTCTGGATTGCTCACAAGTAGGGGTTGCTCTCCTCCCCATTTCTCGTTCTCGCTCTTTGTGTTCCTGGATTTCAGGAGTCCAGTATTTGTTTATCACCACTTACAATATCTTTACCTTCGATTAGATATTACTGATCACTGTTTTTACAAGAAGGTTCACATATTAGGGCAGGATTTTTGGGTACATGCATGGGAGGTTGGAAGGGAAGGAAGGAAAATGGTATTGTGCTGAATGTTGCTTGTGACAGTTGGGGTGGGGAGGGGTGATACTGTGTTTGATTTTCAGATTACTTGTTTGTTGGGTGGGTTCGGAATATTTGGGGGGGTGGGGAGAGGTGGGTGAGAGGGAAGTGGATGTTGGGTTGGGTGGGACATACAGCGGCAAACAGGGTTCTGGTCATTTAATTCTGACAGTTGTAATTCCTAGATCTCATATAAGAATCTTTTTCTTTCTTTTTAGATGGCCAGTAGTATAAATTTTGCTACATGGAATGTGAAGGGGATAAGGAAAAGAGTTAAACAACACCAAGTGTTAAAACATTTAAGCTTATTATCTTCTCAGATTACATTCTTGCAAGAATCTCATTTACTGGAAAGTGAATCTCTGCAATTTAGCAGGCAACAAATTGGGCAGGTGTTTACTGCCTTGGGGTCCACTAACAGCTGTGGGGTTATGATTCTGGTCAATATAAGCATTCCCTTTATCTCTAAACAAGTCTTCAGGGACCCGGATGGTAGATATGTCCTAGTTCAGGGGAGTCTCTGGTCTATGCCGATTTTACTTGGCAGCATTTATGGGCCTAACGCAGATGATCCGGGCTTCTTTATGAAGCTTATCTCCATACTCCTTCCCATGCTTCCCATTGGTATAGTTATGGGCGGGGACTTCAGTTTGGTTCTTGATCCTGAAGTGGATAGGTCTGGTAGTGGGTTGGGGGGTTTGTCACCCGGACAGAGGGCCCTTAGGGACTTTCTGGATCGGTGCGGACTGTGTGATGTGTGGTGTGAATTACACCCTAAGGACAGGGAGTATACCTTCAATTCGCCGGAACACAGAACCCAGTCTTGCATCGACTATCTTTCCCTCTCGGGTCCTCTTGCCGGGGGTCTTAACTGCCTCCATCCAGCCAGGTCAAGTGTCAGATCACTGTCTGGTGACTTCCAAATTGGCTTTCCTTAACATTCCCCATAAAGAAAGCCGATGGAAATTAAATGACCAACTTCTCAAAGATATCAAATACCGTAATCTAATAAAGGAGCAGATTGATTTCTTTTTCTCCACTAATTCCTCTGATGACATGACACCTGATATTTTGTGGGGTGCTTTCAAAGCATACATGAGAGGGATTATTATCAGCTTAGCCACAAAAAGGAAAAAGACTCGAGAGGCGGAATTACTAGCTTCATTATCTCTATCTCTAATTGGGTCTTTGGAAACCAGGTTATCCTCTAATGCCTCTGAAGAGGATATGCGGAGGCTTTTGGTAGCTAAAGATAAATACTGGAATCTGTTGAGGGAGAAAGGAGAACTATCCATTGTTTGCACCAAAGCAAACTACGTCGATCAGGGGGGAAAAAAGCAGGTCGCCTGCTAGCCTTAAGGTTAAAGCAGCAGGAATCAGCTAGATTTATACCTCCAATTAGGGCCCAGGCGGATGGATCCTTGAAGGTGTCCCCTTCTGAGGTTGTGCAGGAGTTTGCCTCATACTATGAGCATTTATGTAGGGACATGGATAACCCTCCTTCCTTAAAAGAGCTGGAGGCCTACCTGAGGGATTCCTCTCTACCCTCTATCTGAATCAGAGGAATTTCCTATCCTCACCAATATCTCTGGAGGAAATATGAGGTCACTGGGGCTTTGCCCTCAGATAAGGTCCCAGGACCAGACAGTTTTTCTGCTTTATTCTAAAACTTTTCGATCACAATTATTGCCGGTTCTTCACCGGTTGTACTGTCACATTCTTTCTGGTGCAAAAATAGATGCACATTTGTTTGAAGCCCTGATTGTTCTCCTTCCTAAACGCGATAAAGATCTGGAATTAGTGCAAAGCTACAGACCAGTCCCTTTATTGAACCAAGATGTTAAAATTCTCTTGAAGATATTGGCCGATAGAATAACACAGGTCATTCCAGACCTGATTAATATGTCTCAGGTGGGTTTATGAGGGGGCGTTCATCAGCTGACCATCTATGTACCCTGTCACACGTCTCGGTGTCCAGGGATGCTTTCTTTCCCACGGGATTGGTCTCCTTGGACGCCTAGAAGGAGTTTGATCATGTCAATAGGAATTTCCTGTTTCAGGCCCTTAAAGTATTTAGTTTCCCGGCCAAGTTTATAGACTGGATTCAGGCCTTACATCACACTCCATCTGCCAGAGTCTCTGGCAATGGAGCATTCTCCAAACCCTTTCTTTTGTCTTCCGGTACCCAGCAGGGATGCCCTCTCCCCCCCCTCTTATTTAATTTATACTTAAAGCCCCTTATCCGAAACATTCTCAATAATCCGGAGGTAAGTGGTATCCCGATAGGTAATCAGGTGGTGAAGATTACGGCTTACGCGGATGATCTCCTCCTTCATTTATCTCATCAAAAAACATCTATTCCCATCATACTAACATACTAAAATGCCAGCAGAATAGGCGTAACGGTCTTTTGTGTCTGCTCGTTTGGTCAGCCCCCATCCTGGGTGCTGACCTTGCTGCCCCCCTTGCCTTCTCTGGCTTCTCCCTTCCCAGTTCCGGATATTCTTGCTGCATTGGAGTTTGCTTCCAGAACCCTTCCCCTGTACCTGTCCCACACCCTCTTGAACCCCTCCACCGTCTCTGCCTCCACCAGCCCCCTAGACAGCGTATTCCATGGCTCCACCACCCTCTCAGTGAAGTAGCACCTCCTCCTTTCTCCCCTGAATCTTCCCCCATCCAGCTTCCACCCATGCCCTCTAGTGGCCCCCTCCTTCTTCCTTCAAAGCACCCTTACTGTTCCTCCCCTATTTACCCTCTTCATGTACCTGAAGACCTCTATCATGTCCCCGCTGTCCCTTCTGTCTTCCAATGTGTACATATTTAGCTCTTCGAGCCTCTCCTCATGGGTCCTGTCCCCAAGCCCCAAATCATTTTGGTTGCCTCCTCTGGACCCTCTCCAGGAGTTTAATGTCCCTCTTTAAGTGGGCCTCCAAAACTGCACGCAGTACTCAAGGTGCGGCCTCACCAAGCAGTGTGTAGGGAGTATCACTTCCTCCTTCTGAGGTGATCCCCTAGCGATGCATCCCAGCATCCTGTTGACCTTGGCTGCTGCCCTCCTACAAGTCTCTGAGTTGTTCATCTTGACATCCACCACCACCCCAGGTCCCTCTCAGCCATCGAGACTTGTAGCATTCCCCCAACCCCCAGGGTGTACACTTGGCCCGGGTTTCTGGCCCCCAGGTGGAGTACCTTGCATTTCCCTGCATCGAACCTCAGCTTCCACTTTCTAGAACATATTTCCAGAGCCTCCAGGTCTCCCTATAGGGCCACCCTCCCCTCCTCCCCATCCACCACTGCCCCCAGTTTTGAGTCATCCACAAAGAGACTCCTCTCACTCCTGATTCCTGTCCTTATGTCAGAGACGTAGGCGTTGAACAGGAGGGGCCCAAGGACTGATCCCTGTGGGACCCCACTAATGACCCTCCTTGGGGATGAGACTATCCCGCCAGCTACGACCAGGAGCCAACTGCCTATCCATCTGATCATGTGGTTCCCCACCCCCATTTCTCCCAGCTTATCCAACAGGCCCACATGAGGAACAGTCAAATGCCTTGCTGAAGTCTAGGAAGAGGACGTCCACTGGTCTACCCAGGTCCAAGGCACTCGTCACCCAGTCATAGAACTCCACAAGGTTTGTCTGACATGATTTCCCCGGGATGAATCCATGCTGTCTATCGTCCAGGCACCCTGACTTTTCCAGGTCCCCCCTCAGTCTCTCCTTGACAATGCCCTCCATCACCTTGCCCACCATCGATGTCAGACTGACAGGCCTGTAGTTCCCTGCCACCTCCCTTGATCCCCCCCTTATGGATAGGCACTATATGTGCCACCTTCCAGTCCTGGGGCACCCACCCTGTCCTCAGAGAGATGGTGAAAAGCTCCGCCAGGGGTTTTGCCAGGACATCCGCAAGTTCCTTCAGCACTCTGGGATGCAATTTATCTGGCCCCGGTGCTTTCTCCGTGTTAAGGGCTGAGGGCTTCCTCTCTCTCTCTGCTGTGATTTCCACCTCCGTACCTCTTCTCCCTGCTTAGCCCTTCCCCTCCTACTATTGATACCTCCCTCTCCCCAGACCCGCACCGATCGTAAGAGTCCCTCCTCAGTATCTCTGTCTCATCCCATGTATGATGCAGCACCCCATTTTCCTTGGTGAAAACTGAGGTGAAGTACTCATTTAGTACCTCAGCCTGCTCCCCGGGTCTTGTGCCCATCTCTCCCTGATTTAATCCTGCTAATCTGCCCTTCACCCTTCGTTTTCCCCAATGTATCTAAAGAACCCTTGTTCCTCTCCTAATTTCCCAGGCCAGGTTCTGCTCCTTCCTTGCCTTAGCCGCCCTCACAACCCTAGTGGCCCTTCTAGCCATCAGCTCATACTCCCCTCGATCCCTTTCACTTCTTGAGCACTTGAATTGCTTATAGGCTGCCTTCTTTCCCCGCACCACCTCCTGGACCTCCCTGGTCCACCAGCAGGGTTTTCGGCCCCACCGCATTTTCGTCTTACTCTTGCACAGGTACTGGTAGCATCCTACACCCCTTTCCTGATGATTTCCCACCTACTATCAGCGTCCATGTCTGACCCAATCACATCCAAATGCTCCTTAAGGATCCTTCCCATTTCCTTAAAATCCATCCTCCTGAAGTCAGTTACCTCCGTCTTTGTGCAGCCTTCTAGCCCTCCTAGGTCCAGGCAGAACCAGACCATGGCATGGTCACTCCCCGCCAATGGGTCCCTTACCTCCAGGCCCCCAATCTGGTCACTGTCTGCCAGGACCACATCCAGTACCCGCACCTCCCTGGTCGGTTCCCCCACCTGCTGAGTTAGGAGCGCGTCTTGAAAGACATCCAACAACCTCTGTTTCCTTGTCACAGCGAATGTCATAGTCTCCCAGTCTGTTCCTGGCATGTTTAAGTCCCCCAACACCACCACCGTTCCTCTGCCCAGTCTGCAGTGTCTCCCAACCTCTGCCACCAGACTCTACTCCAGCTCCTCCGCCAGGGCAGGGGTCTATACACCACTCCTATTTTTCCCCTCTTGCCCCCCTGTTTTTCAAGAGGACCCAACCGCCTCCACGGTTCCTCTCCGCCTCCTCTACTCCCCCTATGCCAATGCAGTTTTTGACTATCATTGCTATTCCTCCTCCCCTTCCCTTCCCTCCCCCCTGTCCTTCCTGAACATAGTGTAACCCTCCAGGTTCAGGTTCCAGTAGAGTCCTGCAGTGGCCCAGGTCTCAGTGACCGCTGCCACATCCACTGCTCCCTCAGTTAGCATCGCCTGGAGCTCAGGCATTTTATTGCCCAAGCTCCTGGCATTTAGCAGGACTACTTTCCACCCTTTCCCTATACTTTCATTTCCCCCTGCTCATGTTCCCATGGGGATTCTGTTTTACCCTGGTCTGCACTTTACCAGTCATCCTTTTTCCATAATCCTCCAGCTCCCCAGGGGGGTGGAGATAGAGTCCCTTCTTTATCGGCACCCTCTTGACAGCCTGTTCTCCCATCCCTCCCCCCTTCACAAGTTTAAACCCCACTTTTCACCAATGAACCCCTCTATTTTCAACTTAAGGATTCCCCTCCCCTCCAAATTGAGATGGAGTCTATCTCTAGCATACAGCTCCTTATCCTCCCAGGTCTCCCCCCAATCCCCCATCAACCCATACCCTCCGGCCTCACACCACTCCCTGAGCCACTGGTTTATCCCCCTAATCTTCCTTTTGTGTTCCCCACTAGCCCTTGGCACTGGCAGGATTTCTGAGAAGGAAACTGTCCATCGTATGTCATGACAGACCCTGGCAAGCTCCGTGAATCTTGCCTGTATCTCTAGCTCGCTATTTCCCTCAATGTCATTTGTACCCAGGTGGACCAGTATGTTCGGGGGAACCCCTACAATCCTTTGCCAGCTGATATACCTCGTGCTTAGCCCTGTGCACCGTTAATCCAGGGAAGCATTTTGTTCCAACTGGCCAGGCTTCTCCCTCCCTATCCCATTTGATACCCCTGATCATAGAATCCCCCAACAGGAGCACTCTGACCTGCTCCTTTTCCTCCATTCCCCTTCCATGTCCCTCATCCTTTCTACTGGCCCCTCCACCCAGCCGGCTCCTTGTTCCTCCCCCTATCTGGGTGCCACATGCCACGCCCTCCTTATTTACCGTGGCCACCCCCTTCCCTCCAATCCTATGCCTCTTCTCCTCCTGAGTATCCTTCTCTACCTTGCTAACTCCCCCCTCACTGCTCGCGACTGGTCCTTCTCCCCCATCTGCTAAATTAGCCTGGCTCGTCCTCCCTTCCTTCCTGTCTCCATTTAGTCCCTCCTTGCTTGTCATGCTCCCCTGGCCTAAACCCTCAGCTTCCTTTACTGAATCCTCCTTGTACTTCTGGTCCTTCTCCTTTACCTTTCCTCCCAACTGGTCCTTCTTGCGCTTTCCTCCCTCTTCCCCCTGCCCCTCCTGCTCTGATTCACTGCTCCCCATTGTCTTGCATTCCAGGTTCCCCCCTGTTCTTCCTGCTATCCGGCCCCTGCCTCCTGCCCCCCACTCCCTTTACATCTCTAGCCACTCCTGTTGTGGCTACATCACCCCCTCATCCTCGAGCAGAAGAGAAGTGAAGTGGTTACGGAGTGTAAGGTCTGATCCACCTCCCCGCCTTGCTTCCTTCTGTCCAGCCCTGGCCATCTGCCTACTTCCCTGAGAATGTTGTCCCTCTGTCCCTCCTTTGTGAGGGTCCCCAGTTACCTGCCTGCTTCCTTGGTAGCTTCCATTTGGACCCCCGCTGCCAGGGTCTCTGTGACCCCTGAGTATTCTTCTGCACTCCTTTCTCTATGCCCCTGCCCCCAGTGCTTGGTGCAACCCCGTGGGAGATCCCCTGCCCCCTTCCCCAACCATACCTACCCCCTTCCCCCAGCTGTCTCCTAATCCCTGCAACCTCCTCCCTAAGCTGTGCCAGCTGGTAGCACACTTGGCAACCACCAAACTTCCAAGCCCAGTCCAGTATCATGGCTGCTCCACACCCTGTGCACCCCACCACCCTCCCAAAGATGCCGGCCCTAATGACGTGTGGTTCCATCCCCTTCCAAGTAGGTTTCCTTGGGTGAGCCACCAGGTTCCTCCCAGTCCAAGATGCACCCCTACTGCCTAATCAGGTCACCCACTAATCTTAGATACAGTCCCACAGTACACCGGTAACCCTGTTACTAGGTGCAGTAGAACACAGTAAACTTATTAATGAACAACTCCCTAAGCTCCTCTCTCCCAGCCTTTAAATCCAACCCCCAGTGGCTAGAACTACATGAGCTGCACCTGCAGCCTTTTCCTCCAGTTGCAGGGCAGGTGTTCCCCTATAAATTAGCAAAACTCTGGGGAGGGAGGGTCTTGGGCAGACACCCGACGAGAGAGAGAGAGTGTATCAGCCCTGTCTCCCCTCCAAGCCCAGCAGCCAAAGAACCAGGCCCAAGCAAATCCCACCAAATAGGTTTTAAATCAGAAGAAATAGGCCTCCACCAGTGCAGCCTGTTACACAGTGAAACATCCAACAAATGACCCCACTTAAAGCCACCAAATCAGTTTTCAAACTTCCAACAGCCCCCAAAACAATACCCTGCTAGCCCCTTAGAAGTAAGAAAGAAAAGAAATAACCTTCTACCAAGTAAAATCCACAAGAACCCTGTGAAAACAACAAGAAGCAGCTACTGTCCTGGAACACAACTGATCCTGACCCCTTCCAGTTCCTTCTGAGAAGACAAAGCAGCCAACACCACAAACTTGTTTCAGCTCTGCCTCCAGTCAATTAGCTGAGTGAGACCTGGCCAGACCATTAACACCCTTCCCCCACTATGCAGTAATCTTTGCAGCTACTGAAGTCAGCAACAAGGAATCAAAATTCAACTCAAAGCCCCCAAAATATGTTTGCTGCCAAAGGAAACAGGTCTCCAATTTAATCAGCTTTACTAACACATCAAAATAGGCTTGAAATTAACAGATATAGGTCTCCAATTCAAAGAACCAGGCCCAAGTAAATCCCACCAAATAGGTTTTAAATCAGAAGAAATAGGCCTCCACCAATGCAACCTGTTACACAGTGAATCATCCAACAAATGAGCCCACTTACAGCCACCAAACCAGTTTTCAAACTTCCAACAGCCCCCAAAACAATACCCTGCTAGCCCCTTAGAAGTAAGAAAGAAAAGAAATAACCTTCTACCAAGTAAAATCCACAAGAACCCTGTGAAAACAACAAGAAGCAGCTACTGTCCTGGAACACAACTGATCCTGTCCCCTTCCAGTTCCTTCTGTCATGTTAAGGGAAATCACCAAGTTCAGTGCTCTCTCAAACTATAAGCTGAATATAAATAAATCTTCCATTTTCCCTCTTAATCATAAGGTTTTCAAAAATGATATGTCTCCTTTTGGTCTCTGTTGGTCTCCTCTTGTTCTCAGATACCTTGGTATTAATTTGACGCGTAACTCCTCCTCCTGGTTTAAAGAAAATTTGGAGCCTCTTTCCCAAGTGATAGTTCAGGATCTCAATAGATGGTCTATACTCTCTCGCTCTCTCTCTCTCTCTCTGGGGTCGCATTAATATTAAAACGAACGTTTTTCCTCGCTTGTTTTATCCCCTCTTGCTTCTTAACTCCTTTACTCCATTGTCATGGTTTCAGAAAATGCACGGAATTATCACAGATTTTATCTGGTCTAATAAACGAGCCAGGTTAGCATATTATAAGCTAGCCGCACAGAAAACGGATGGAGGACTGCGGATCCCCCATCTGGCAATTTACTATTTGGCTAGTCGCATTGCAAAATATGAGGTGGGTGAACCCGGGTCCGGAATACTTAAGACCAGTCTGGCTCAAAATTGAGTTAGATTTTATTCAGTCAGAGAACATTGACACCCAGACGATGTTCTATCTTAAAATAGCGTCCCTTCCTGACGCCATTAGCTGTCCCACTATCCGAACGTCCCTCAGAGTTCACACGCAGCTTTGTTCATTTCTGCGGTATTCCCCAGACTTGGACCTGTCTCAGTCCATTTGGAATTTCCCATCTTTCACAGTAAACCAAAAAGATGATATCTCGAAAATGGTTACCCCAAATTGGGGATGGGATAATCTCTACTTTTCTGGATGACGCAAGGGAATGGCTGTCAGTTTCTAATATAATTCGCAAGTTTGACATCCCGTTAGTTTGTCACTTCAGGGTGGTCCAATTGAAGCATCTCCTCTCAACAGTATTTGGTAACATCACTCCTCGTCCACCTGCCTTTCTGTTTGTATCGGATCTCTCCTCCTTATTGGGGTCACCAGGCGCCATTTCCAAACTATATTGTGTCCTATTTTATTGAAAATATGGGAGACCTGAAGGCCCCACTAGGCTCTGGGTCTCTTTTTTTTTTTTTCCTCAATATACTCCTGATTGGTCAGCTTTATGGAAGTTTTGCCATAAATGCGTTTCTCAGGATAGACTCCGCCTTATGCAATACCACATAATGCATAACATGTATTATACCCCTGTGAAACTGAGGAAATGGGGTCTCATAAGTTCGGGGGCTTGTACCAGAGGATGTCAAGAGGATGGCATGCTTCTTCACGTCTTTTGGTCATGCCCCAAGATAGTCATTGTGGGTAGCCATACAGAATAACCTAGATCCTATACTGGGTTTGCAGGTGTACTTCACCCCAGACGTATGTTTGTTGGGAGAGCTCCTGATTCTCACCTTAATAGAGGATAGATTTCATATTTCCATGATTGCACCATCTGTTAAAAAAAATTGTGCTTCGGCATTGGAGGGATACAGTAAACCCAACATATCAGGAATGGGTTAATGAAATTTTGGCTAATCTACGTACAGAGAAAGAGATAGGGAGCCTCCATAATAAGTTGCAGTGGTACAAGAATACTTGGGATCTCCTTCACATGCTAATTATGGCCAGATTAGGTAAATGAGTCACTATAATCAATGATCCTCGATTTGTGATACTATACAGTATCTTTCTATTATTGTATGGACTCTACTGCTATATGGGGTGGGGGAGGATGGGGACAGCTCATGTAACATTTGGAGTATAGGCATTGTATGTTGTAACTCTCTGTCTCCTGTAATAGAGAAAATGTACTAATAAAATATGAATAAAAAAAAAGAATTCTGGGGTGAATTCCATCAGACCCCATTGCTTTGTCTACTTTCAGTTTTAGGAGTTCTTGCAGAACCCTTTCTTCTGTGAAAGGACTGGGATCGACCCCCCCCCATCAAGAGTGCTTCTGTTAATTGGATTAGGCACTTCCCCCTCCTGTTTTGTGAATACTGAGCAGAAATATTCGTTCAGTATCCCTGCTTTTTCACTGCCCCCCTCTGCCCACCCACCATTCATTCTGTTAGGCCTCACTATCCCTCCCTTTGTCTTTCTATGCTTGCTGATGTACCTATAAAAGGTTTTATCCCCCTTCTTACAGAGTTGGCTGTCTTTTCTTCAGTTTGGGCCTTTGCTATTCTGACTTCCCTCCCTGCTTCCTTCTGCCTTAACTGGTACAGCTCCCTGTCCTTCTCCTTCTGTGTTTCCTTATACTTCTGGAATGCTATCTTTTTCTTCCTGACTTTCACAGCCACCCCTTTTGTGAACCATAGTGGCTTTTTCTTTTGTTTTGATTTGTTTGTTTATTTGCTTCACACAAAGGCTTGTTTCCTCTGTGATGGCAGTTTTGATGATTCCCCATTGTTGTTCCACCCCTCCTTCTAGCCTGTTTGCTAGTGCTTTTCTGAGGCACTCTCCCATCTTGCCAAAGTCAGCCCTCCTGAAGTCCAGTACCCTCACTTTTGTACGGCTTGACTCTGTAGCTGAGTTTAATGTGAACCACACAGTTTGATGGTCACTTGTTCCCAGATGGCAACCCACTTCTAGATCTGAGATCCTCTCACTGCTCCCGTTTGAGAGTACAAGGTCTAAGATTGCTCCCCCACAAGTGGGTTCCAAAACTAGCTGTCTGAGGTGTGCCACCTGTAGGGCATCAAGAATGGCCCTGCTCTTGGATGTGGCTGCAGCAAATGTGCTCCAGTTAACATCTGGCATATTCAGGTCTCCCATCGACAGTATCTCCCCTTTCTCAGCCATTCTAAGAATGCCTTCTATCATATCCTTGTCCATTCCCTCCCCCTGACATGGGGGTCTGTATACAACCCCTGTGCGGATTGTGGTACCCTTTCCAGTCTCCAAGGTGCCCCACAGTGCCTCCTCTCCTCCCTGTTTACTCTTTTGTTCAGTTGAGAAACCAAGGCTTTTTTTTTTTTTGAAAGTGAAAGGCTGATGGTTACATTTTTCAAAAGCTATAAAACTACTTTTGTTGTTTACATAAATGCAGTTTTAGCATAAATGTAAACAGCAGCCTTTACTTTACTATGAAGCCAGATTTTGGAGTTGGCAGCTTAAAAAAAAAAAAAAAAACAAAAAAAAAAACTGCTTGTTCAGGTACCCTTTAAAAATAAAAATTTGTAAAATGTAAACACAGAACACTATCACAAAGCATAGTCACTTAAAAGAAAACAAGGAAAAGTACAAACATAAACTCCTACCACAATACAATTAGACTTTTTCTATCTAATGTATTACCTTCTTACAGTGCTTAAGTTAGTTTTTGTTTCTTAAGAGTCCAACAAGAAATGTCTCTCTCATCAGACACAGATCCTATGTTAAAACAGTTTCCCCACCCCTTCTATGAAGTCATCTAGCTCCTCCTTTTAGAATATAAAAATGATACAATTATCTTCCTGTCAGGAGATATTTTAAATACTGTGACTTCAGCAAACAATAATTTCCCAAATTATGTCTGATTTCCCAGTTCCTTCTCTTTGATCGTTGAGCAGTTCTTGTTCCCAGGCATTTCAAAGGATTTTGTGTCTCTTAGCACCATAGTGATATAACAATGTTTCTTTTTTTCTCTAAAACGTCATAAAAGTTTATGATCCCTATATCCTGTTAGCTGGGTCGGCTCTTAATAAGTCTGATAAACAGGAGACCCTTAATTAAGGCTCTCTAGTCTTTTTTTTTTTTTTTTTTTAAATCTTTTTATCCCCTCCTGGTCGCCCTTGCCACTCTTCTTCGGGCTAGCTCAATACCCTCCAGTCCCCACTGAGTCTGCCCCTAGAGTGCCTCTCTGGTGACTCCTACCTGCCTCCTTCCTCCCGTGGAGCACCTTGCACAGTGGGGTCTGCCCGTGGTTGTAGACTGGGTGGCTGGAGCGGCCATCATCCAGAGTGCCTCGGGTTGTTTTTCCAGTTTTCTGTTCCTCCCCTCCATCCCACTGAGGACGCCGGCTTGGGCGGAACGTGCTCACGCACGCCTGCCAAGTGCCAGATGGCGTCCTCCCCTTCCCAGCTCCCTCCCAATGGGAGCTGCCATTGCCCCGAGAGTCGGTGCTTCCACCAGCTCTCCCGGGCGTCGGGTGTATTAAACACCCCCGGTATCACTCCCCGAAGGAGGAGAGCATCCGTGGGGACGCTCGATCCTCCTTCTCCCTGCCGACCCCCGGCGACCCGAGTCCGATATCGAACCCGGGTCGCCGGCGTGGTGCGAGGTGTGGCATCCAGCGCCTCAACCCTCAGCGCCACCGGGCCGGCCTCTCTAGTCTTTTTAATTACTTCCTGGTTTCAGGTTAATATATCCTGTTATTTCTACTAAAACCTGACCCATGGCACAGCTCCCTTGTAGAGAAAAATAGCTCACCTTAACATTAGGAGCCTTCTCCCTAAGATTGATCTGCCCCAACCCCTTATGACCAGCTTGAAACCTTTTGTTTTGATCACTGAATCATGGCTTTCCTCCAAAATCCCTGACACTGCCAACTGGTTACTCCCTAATTCGACAGGATCAGTCTACCAGGGAAGGGGGAGTGGCCATTTATCTCATTATCCATCCAGTATACCATCTTGTCTCTCTACCGCTTTCCCCTCTGCCTATGAACTTTTGTTACTAAAACTGTCCTCTGCTCCCTCCCCATCTTTGTGGATGGGGTCTACTTCTGCCCCAGTTTCCCTTCCTCCTTTCCATCCTGTATCACAGACCTTCTTTCTACTTATCTCCTACTCCTCAACTGGGGAACTCTACATCCTTGGTGATTTCGACATTAACTGGTTGTCCAACACCCAAACCAAAATCTGTAATTACATCTCTTCCATAAATCTAAAACTACTCTCCGAACCAACTTGCCTAACCCATATGACGGGTAAGCATACCCTACTAGATTGGGTTCTGGTGATACCCCACAGGGTACTTAACTCGGGAATCTTATCAGATGCACTTAGTGATCACCATAATGGTCTACTGTGTTCGTAAAATACATCTTCCCAAAGCCCCACCAAATAACCTCCATCTCCGCTCCTTTAGATCCTTAGACTTTTCCTTCCTCCATGAGGAACTTGTTGAATCTGAATGATCTCCTGTTGACAATGCCTCCTCTGTTAACTCAGCCCTGAGTTATTTCAAAACACAGTTCCTTAATGCTTGGGACAGGCACGCATCTTTAAGAGGACCAGGGTCCATGGGTCTCACCTCTCCTGGCTTTTAGCAGAGCTTCTGGTGTGTCAGCGTGCTCATGACCTGGCATAGATGGCTTACAAAATATTAGGTGTTCCTGAATATTTATGGATATTGTTCTCTCTGCATTACCTGTACCAAGGCCATCTGTCAAGCCAAAGCAGAATACTTCACCTCCACCTTTCAAGAAAACCTCAACAGACCCTCTAAATTCTGGAAGGTGCTCCATGCCCCCCGACCCCCTCCCCCAGTCCTAAAGGTTTGTGATATCACTATCTGACCCCCACTGTAGCCGCTGAATTTAACATCTTTTTTTTAACACATGTGCTTCCTCCCTCCTAGCATCCCTTCCCCGTTCAGCTCCTCCTCAGCCTCTTCTGTACCCAGTTCCTCTTCTTCATGCTTTTCCTTCCAACCAGTTTCCCCTGTGGACACCCTGCAAGCTTTTTCTTGCCTTTAACCCTCACAAGGGCAAAAGCCCTGATGAGCTGAACCCTAAGCTCTTGCTCCTATCGGCTCATGCCATAGCTGTCCCTCTTTCTGCTCTTCTGAACCTCTCCTTCACTTTTGCCACGGTTCCTGATGCCTGGAATCTAGCTGCTGTCATCCCCCTTCCCAAGGGCGGCGACTGCTCTAACCCTGGTAATTTTCATCCTATATCTCTGCCCCCTATCCTTGCTAAACTCTAAGAACACTTGGCTCGGGCTCAACTGTCACCTTTCCTTGATTCCTCCTCCTTCTTTACCCCCTTCCAGTCAGTCTTCCACAAGGCCCACTCCACCACAACCTCCCTTCTCCAGCTCACAGACTCCATTCTCTCTGGCATGGATCAGGGGATGCATCGCCTCCGCCATCTTTGTCAACCTGGCCAAAGCTTTTGACACTCTTACCCACTCCCTTCTTATCTGGTGTTTTACCTGATGCAGTTAGTGATCATATGGGTACCTTTGTTGTATTAAATTTTTGTCATTAAAAAAAGTACCATTGTGCTCAATACAGGCCCGCTCTTTTAAAAATCTTAATTTCGATTATTTTTATTCCCTGTTGTCCCAGATTGATTGGTCTCATTTAGATTGTATTCTGGATATTGATTCTGCTTTAGATTATTTTTATAGTCAATTAATTCCAATTCAAGAATGTTTATTTCCTTTGAGGAAGTTGAGAGTTAGAGATGTCCCTAGTCAGTGGTGTACTTCTTCTATTACGGCTTTGATTGAAAAGCAAAGTGCTTTGTGGGAACCATTCAAGGAGGATCCATCAGTTCATTTGTTAAATCAATATCACTGTATTAGGAATAAAGTTTTTGAACTTGTATGGAAAACAGAAAGGATTTCTTTTTCAAAATAAAATACAGCTTAATTGGGGTGATTCAAAAAAAAATTTTGGGAAAATATAAATGCGTTGTGTTCCCCTAAATCTGGTTCAACTATTGGTAGTTTATTAGTTGATAATGTAATTGTTACAAGTCCAGTAGATATAGCTAGCTTATTTAACCAGAAATGTTCTGATTTATCTAAATTTAGAAGGGTGGGTAATTGTACTGGTTGTGGGGAATTTCAGAGGGATCCTAAGTTGATTGGGTAAGCCTTTAATTTTAAAAAGATAACTGAGGACGATATGTTGCAGTTATTAAATGGTCTCCCAAATAAATATAGTAATTGTGATGGGGGGTTGGATGGTAGATTTTTGCATTTAGCAGTCCTGTTTTTGGTTAAACCTCTTTGTTTTCATTTTTCTTTACACTGTTGTCAATTTCCGTCAGATTGGAAGCTGGCTAGAGTGGAGCCCCTTCCTAAAAAAAAAAATCAAGCATTTTCATTGGATGATTTTAGGCCAGTTTCAATTTTGAACCCTCTGAGCAAAATGTTTGAGAGAGAGAGAGAGAGAGAGAGTTGTGGCAAGTCAGATTAATGACTATCTCAATTTAAATGGATTGCTTTCTCCATATCAGCATGGCTTTCGAGAAAACTATGGGACTGATAATGCCTTGATCGGGTTCATAAACGTTTCCCTGAGGGGCTTTGATAAAGGCTATATGACTGGGGCGGTGTTTGTGGACCTGACTAAGGCTTTTGACTTATTAGAGCATGATTTAATCTGTCAAAGGGTAGGGATTTTGGGGTTTTCTGGTTCTGCGGTGGCTTGGTTAAGGGATTATTTGTCAAATCGTGTACAGTTTATTAGTGTTGGTTCTCATTCTTCTAAGGTGTCTTTGATTGATTGATTGATTGTGGCAATCCCCGGGGGTCTATATTGGGCCCCTTGTTGTTCTCCATGTTTGACATTTCAAACTAATAGTAGGGAGTTCATTTACAGTCTATCCTGTATGTTGATGATTTGATAATGTATTGTCAGGGGAAGTATTGAAGAAATATCTATGGTTTTAAGTTGTGATTTTGGGAGGGTTTGTTCATGGTTTCTGGAGAATTCATTGGTTTTAAATTCAGTTAAAAATGAAATCTGTGGTTTTGGCACTAAGGGTATGTTGAGTTTAAATCCAACATTAAATTTATTTGATCAAAATGGACAGGTTATTGAACAGGTTTTTCTTTTTAAATATCTTGTTGTTTTGTTAGATCCCAGTTTGTCTTTTTTCTCTCATGTTAGATCAGTTACCCGTACTATAAATCAAAGATTGGGCTTGTTTTATAAATACAAGGATAATTTTTCTTTTGAAGTTAGGAAGTCCATAGCAGTTGGTTCTTTGTTACCGCTTTATGATAATGTTGCTCATGTATTTGGGGTTGGGTAGCAGGGAATTGCAACTTCTGAAGGTGTCTTACAATAATATTTGTTTTGTTAGAATCCCCTCTGTTACGTCACTGTTTATTGTATTCTAAATTGGGTTGGTTGTCTCCATTAGCAAAAATAGAATTTTTTTTTGTTGTATTTTTAAAAGTGTGTTCTTAGGGTCAATATTTCCTTTAAATGGTTTAATTAATACTAGAAATGCTCCTTCTAGTTTGCGTTCATCTGTTGGGGTTACATTGGTTATAGAACTGTCTAAATTGAAATTAGCTTCTCATGCTTTTTCTATTTCTGCCCCCATTTATTGGAATGCCCTTCCCCTGATTATTCGGCAGGCTTCATCAATTGTTGGTTTTAAGAAAAAACTAATGGAATTTCTTTTGGTAAAGTATCAATGTGTTTGTAATATTTAATGTATGTGTTACTGCTTTTTGTCGGTCTGTAATTTTTGTACTGCTGCTCCGGGTTGGACCTGAAAAGGGGCCTTTGGTCCAGTGTCATTTACCCGGTTAACAAATGAATGAATAAATAATAAGCTGGGTGTGGCTGGTCTCTCTGAGACACACTCATTGGTTCCATTCCTATCTCATGGGTAGGTCCCAGGCAGTCAGGACTGGCAACTCCACCTCCCTCCACTTCCCATAAACACAGGTGTCCCTCAAGGTTCAGTATTTGGTCCGCTACTCTTCTCGATATTCCTCAGTGATCTTCCTGCTGTCTGCTCATCTGCAAACATTCCCATTTATGAGGATAATAGTTTTTTATCCTTCTGGTACTTCACCTAAGATGTGGCATCCAGACTCCAACTGGATTTCATCAATATCCAGCACTGGTTTCGCACAAATAAACTGACTCTAAATGCCAGTAAGACAGTCTTGATCACCTTCGGCACCAGACAAAGGCTGGCCAGGCTAACTGCCACTCCTAACTTCCATACTCTCGACGGCTCCACACTAGAGGATGTCGCTTTTGTCAAATATTTCAGGCTCTGACTTGACAAGTACCTTGACTTTGCTGGTCATGTGGACGCTATCCACAAAAAGCTGCTCCCCAAACTGTGTGCTCTGTATAGACGCCACAGCTGCCTTTCTCCCACTGGCCCACCAAGAGATTGCCCAGAACATGATCCTCCCTACGTTTGACTTTGGAGACCTAGTCTGTAGTATTGCCCCCAAATCCACCCTTACTAGACTGGACACTTTATTCAACTCCTTCTGCCATTTTGCTGTTGCCTGTCCCTCACATTCACACCACTGTGACCTCTACTCTGCTGTCTGCTTCTCTTCTCTTGGGGACATACGCCTTGCCCATTACGCCTTTCAAATTGGCAAGTTCTGGCTTGGCTCCCTGCCTCCTTACCTTCACTCCCTTCTCTCCATCCCTCCTATACCTTACTACTCACTCCCCAGATCCCTCATTAGGATCCTTGCCCTTCCTTCCTGGACTACTTCTGTAGGGAGAACTGCTTTCTCCTGTCTCTTTCCAAGCATCTGGAATTCCCTTCCCTTAGATACTGTATATGTTCGGCCTTGTCCTCTCATTGATGATCCTATCTTCTTCGACGTTGTATCTTCCCCTCCTGCAATTGCACCTGACCCCTTTCTCCCTTTGCACTATCCTGATGAAATTCCTCACTTCTCCCCAAATGTTCATATGTCCACAATAGTGTAACTGAGCACAGATGTATGCAGGTGCACATGGAAATGTTAATTAAAACAATATCACATGTTGTATATATGTAATTTGAATATATGTACTTGTTACATAGTTATTTTATGTGTGCTTATACTGCCTGACTATCCTACATAATGTTTCATGTTGCTTTAATGTTTTTTGTACAGACTGTTTTATGTCTGTTTTTATCTGTATTAAATTCAGTATTCTATCCCCTCTTCCCCCCTCCCCAAGGACTCGTCTGGAGATGAGCTTGTAGCTCGCTATGCCTTTCCTGGTGAAACGTTTCTAGATAAATAAACTAAAACAATTAGAGATGCAGCATTTAAATCCAGCAACAGTGTTGCTGTTTCAGTAATGAAGTGGTACCGAAAAAGCCAAAACGACCCCTCAAAGCACCTTGCCCCTATTAATAAAACGGGCCTTGAAATCCTGTGGACATAATCTGTGCTGTTCCCCCGATAAGGCACCTGACCTTGTCCGCAAAGTGTGGTTGGACATTCGGCTCCATATGGCCAGACATGTCAGGGAGGGGTTGCGGCAAATGAAACCTGACAGCATAGTAATAAAAACTGATGAATCTGTTCTGGAGTATACCACCCTGGCATACAACGAACACATGAACAATCACAACAATCCTACTGAAATCAATAAAGAAGCTCACCATGGCTTCCTGTATTTTCTCCCTGGATCTCCTCTGTGCCCTGTTTCCAGCCTCCAAAAATATCTCTGCAAGCTACCACCAGATGCACCCTCGCTGTACTGGCACCTGAAACAGCTCCCGCAGCACTTTTTATATGGTATTCAGACTTGGTATTCTTGGGAGCCCATGGGAGTCAATTTTCTCTCCACGATTATGATGATCAGCAAAGAATCTGGACTAGCACAGTGCTATACGAATTAGTGTTCGAGCCACGGCAGTTCAAATGCTATTAGATGCTGGGTTAAAAAAACCGAGAGATAATGGCCATTACTGGCCACAGATGCAAGGCCAGTCTACGAGATTATTGGAGAGCCTCCAGCGATGACCGAAGAAGATGGAGCAACCTCCTGGCACCGAAACCAGAAAACACCACGGAGCAAACCTCAAACTAAAGAAGGTGCTGTCTGTAGAAATACAGAAACTGTTACACTGCCACCTACTGAACAATCCATGTCCTTCACGCAGGTGCCTTTCAATCTGTCAAGACTGCAATTTCAGTGGAATAATCTGCTTCATTAGCAATGGGAATGGCAAATGATTATTTTTGGTTTATGAAACCATGCTGTAAAACAATGCATCGGTGTATTACAACTGCGTTTTTAACTCCCCACTCAAAACTGACCCCCCAACCCCACCAAACACACACACAGTTTTTGGAACTGTTTTATCTTGCACGTTAATATGTAGTGAAATAAATCAGTATTTTTATTAATTTAAATAATCTGCATCTGGCTTTTTATTTTGTGCAGATGTTCTCATTTTCTAAGCGCAGTTAAGCCAATTCAGGGGTGTGCATTTTAAAAGCATGGGTACAAAATACAAATTGAAATAGTTCCATTCAGCACATACACTGGAAAAAAATAACGGTAGATAAGACTGTTGCTGTCCTTTGCAGTCTGGGATGGGTGATGGAGGCATAAATTTAAAAATATTGTTTTGCAGTGTGCTTGATGTTTACTAGCTAATAAACTGCAGCTTTTATATAATTCAGAATTTAATTTTGAGTTCCAATTCCTTGCTGATGAGATCAGCCTTTTTAGAATCCGTGTCAAGGACATTTTTTTTTTTTTAAACAAAAAGGTAACAGTTCAGAATTTGAATTTTGTTCTGGATTTGAGTTTGCCCTTGTGGAGCTCTGCATGCTAGGACTAAATGGCAATGGGCTGAGAATTTGGATGGGCATTGCAGGGTCCATGAGGGCTCTTGTACATGTTTCCCCTCACAAGAAACAGTGGCCTGCAGGCAAGGCCACCAGAGTCCACTTCCTGATGTGTGTCTCTTCGGTCCTCCTGTTGGGGCTGTATGCCTTGTGCAAGCATGTCTTGCAGTCTTTTGCTGATAGCACTATGTGGCCCACACAAATTGCTGCTTAATTGCCTCCAGAGTCCCTTCACCCAAATCATGGAAGCGCCATGGTTGGAAATGACTCATTACTCGTACTGTCCAGTGATCAAAACTGCAGAAGAGCCGCCTGCATCATATTGTGAATTCCTACTACTGGAACCACCTACCTAGTCTTCTTGTTTTCATAAAATAAGGACAAGAATATATAGTACTTGGCTGTGCTGTCAATAAGTTGCTATATATGACTACATTAAATATGCCTGAATTGACAAACTTTGCCTGCTAGTGACGTATTTCCACTTTTGGTATACTCCCTGAGTGTAGCAGTCTTTTTCAAGTTGCTTGGCCTGTGAGGGATAGTCCACCCCATAACTGCACCTCCCTTTCCTGCAGCGTGAGGTCCATTGCTGGATATTTCATTGCTGTTGTGCCTCCATTTTCATCTATATTAAGATTGTGATGTCACACATAAGCTTGTGATGTTGAATACACTTAGATATAAATGTATTGTGAAAGAGAACTCGTGCTCAAACATGTCTCAGTAATTCCTAGTATTAAAATGTACAATCAAAGGTAAAGTAAATGGATGACCATCTTCGAGGATATGTCTCTGTCTCTGTCTCCATAGAGTCGCACACATTAACAGAAAGTCATCTGAGTCCGGACCACTCTGAAACTTTTGCCTATCTGGGGTAATCCACGCAGTTACCTTATTGCCTGTAAAAAAAAAAAAAAAAAAAAAAAAAAAAAATTGGGCTAAGCAGTACATCCTCTGTTTCCTTTTCTCCCACTGTGGACCACTCTTGTCAGACCCCAAAAAATGCCTCTGTTGATTTCATACACCTAAGTTTTCTATTTTATTGTGCCAGTATTATAACATTTTATACTGTCAAAGAAATCGCTGCTTTTTACAGCTGCAGTGGGCGTAGCTCTGCAGACGTCTTGTGAGTACTATAGAGAAAAGGGAACTCACCGGATACCGAACGGACTTGTTTTAGTGGAGGTGAACAGCAGTCACCCCGCACTATTTTGTCCTTCACCGGTAAAACACAGTACTGTCCGCTGTGTCCAAGATGCTAGCTGGAGTAGATTGCGCATTTATGATGACTCAGGCATGCACACTGAACGGTGGCATGGCAGTACAGTTTGCCACTTCCAAGATGGCCACCAGAATGTTCTGCAAATGTGCAGTGACTAGTGCATGCACACTGGACTTCAGTGGCCATCTTGGGACACGACAGACTATGCTGCCGTGTCACCAGAGTTGAGTGCACACGCGTGAGTCATCGCACATGCGCACTTGACTCCAGCCACCATCTTGGACATGGCGGAGAAGTGTTCCACCTGCTTGTCTGTAACCATACCGACTCTGACCTTAGCTTGTTTAACTTTATAGGTGACATGTAAGGTATTCTGTAACAGTGCTCACAAGTTGTGCATTCACAGCCTGGGCCTTTTACATGACGTGAATTCCTGTCGATCTGCCAAGGTTTCAGCTAGGCCAGAGGAGGTAACATTGTCACTAATCAGTTTTCTACAGAAGCTGGAAAATGTGAAAACTGCAGCTTCCTCATCTACAGTGGGGTTGCCTTAACAGTCTACAGAACAGGCTCATTCGGCTCCCTGTTGTTCTCCTTGCCGTTTGGTCTTTCTTTCAGATCATTGAGACATGTCATTTGAAAGATGAAAAACTCTAAGTGTCACCACGATGCTCCTCCTGCCAGATCTAGGACTCCATTTAGTTAGCATGAGGGTTTGTCTAAGGCCAGTTCTTTGGACTCTGTTGCCAATCTGACTGTCCAGACACCAAGGTTAGGTGCAGGCTCAAGCCCTGGTCTTATAGTAAATACGTACCTTACTGCCAGCACTGACTGGCATAATCACACCAGTGCTGCTGTTGATGCTACTTCTGCAACTTTGGCTGTGTTGACTGTAACCTACTTTGCAGTTGACTAATACCCAGCATATTTTGTGGTGATTTGCATATACGACCCAACGTCTCACTTTGCTGGTCTGAGACAAGATGGAGGCATATACTAACAGAAGGACAAGGCGGGAACTCTCACGGTTGGGGGAGGACTCTGACTCGATGACGGCAACACTTGAATAAGTTGACTTCCTAATTGGGGGCAGGGGATATCTGACCTTAGAGATCTTGCATAAGGTCCGGTCTTTAGATAGGGCCTATATTTTTACTGAGATGGGAGGAGATTAGTTGAGATGCCTGTAAGAATAAAGTGAAGTCTAAACAACAAAAAAAACAACAACTTGGCTACGTATTTCCAGTTGATTCATGGGCAAGAACAGTTCATGCTCAGTGCCTCGGAATGGATTCTAAGTAATCAGTGAGACACGACAGTGTGGGTGTTGGCTGTGTTGGAGATGCACACCCAGGGGTGCAGTGAGGCCTGATGCCACAGCAATAAGACGCAGCAGTGTGTGGGGTGTTGGTGGATACCCACATGCCCAGGTGCATTAAAGCTGAAAGCGCAGGTATCCCTCAGTATCCCACACACTGGAGTGTAATGTGGCTAAAACAAGGCAAGAGAAACAAAGTAACAGGATTGGCAGAAGAGCGTCAGGTGGTACAAGAGCAACACAGCATTATGGCACGATAATGCCATGTTGCTTTAGAATGCTCAGAGCAATAATGTCACGTTGAGAGTGTGAACGCGCTCCAAAAAGTATATGAGCAGTCTAAAATGTAGGGGGCAGTTCGACCAATAGGTGGCACGAGTAACACGGGGCAAAAGGAAAAAGGCAGAAATGAATTGAGTACTGCTAGGTTGACCAATAGGTGGCAGGAGGAAGAGAGACTGTGAATGGGAACCGGGAGACTGACAGTGCGGTGGTCTGTTCTGGAGTTGTACAAGTGTGAAGTACAGGATACAGCAATGAAGGGCAAATGGTGCTGTTTGTTCCCCCATAGTGTAGCAATTGCAGTAGAATGCAACACATCAGTGAGAAGAAGTGAATAACAGATCAGGTAGAAATTAGGAAAACTTTTGTTGTTCTTTGAAAGTGCCACCTATTGGGCGGAATAGCATCCAAGGTTTCAAGTAAAAGGTGCTGTGTTCGGAAGTCGTGCAATTGTGAAGGAGTGCAGAGAGCAGTCGGCAGATATGTCTGCAAGCTGAAAGTGTCGCGTGTCACGCAGAGGGAATGAAGCGAATGAGAGACTACTACTCGGAGCACAGTGGCAGTGGAGAAGACAAGGCGAGCAAACAAATGAGTGAGAAACAGAGAAGTGCTGAGCTGTTAAAGCGCCACCTGTAGGTAGTCATAGTCAGTGGTCCAGTGTATAGTCAGCTCAGGAAACTAGTGGCAGACTTTCAGCATACTAAAGTAGGAGCGTAATAGTTTCCCCAGAATGCAGCAGCACATGAATGTCCGGTGAAAACTGAGTCAGAGCAATACAGCAGCCGATTAGAACGATGAAGTTTTGAGGTCTGATGATTAGTTTATTTGTATGTTGTTCTGTAAAGTAAAATTGTAAGGTGTCCTAAAGTGGTACACAATATATTACTGGATGTGGTCAGTGCAACGCGTACGGTTGGAGTTAGACAGACCATTAGAAAGTAACACACCTGAATTATAATTGTGTAAGTGAAATAACTGTTGCTGCTCAGTTATGCTTGATAGGAAGTAAAACATCATCTAATAGTTGCCTTGCGCCTGCCATGTTACAAGCGCATTAATCCACTCCGAAGGTGGCATCTAATGGGGAGTTAATGCATGGTTGATTGTTGTAGGGCCCCAACCATGATTACTTAGAAAATAGGTAAAGGAAGCAGAATAAAACGAGAAATTTTATTTTAATCATGGTTTTATATTTTCACTAGAAATGTAGATACTTAACTTGAGAAACAAGGCTGGGGGGGGGACAAAAAAGTGAACAGAAGCCCCACCTCATATTGCACATATGGAGGGAATGCCCAAGTGAGCAAACTTAAAAAAAAAAAAAACCTAAAAAAAAAAAGTTAGTCATTTATAGTTTACTTGGCCCTAAAAGACAGTGTTTTAAAGACTGAATGGCTACGTGCTGAGTTACAGGCTGGAACTTTGATGCTGGTACTGTAGGTTGCGAAGTTATCTGGAGGGTTGCTGAGCTGGTGAAATGACAGAGACTTCCTAAGGTTGTCGCTGATTTTCAGATTGTCTGGAAGGGAGGTTGCTCCAACTTTTTTTTTTTTTTTTGCCTTGTTTGGTTGAAGACCAATAATTGTGCAGGCTAGACTGACATCTTATCTGGTTACATTCATAAATTTTCTTCCAGCAAATCCAGCATCTGATTAGATTTGCACCATTGTCACTTTAATACTGTGGTACTGTAAGTAAAATGGTGCAGCAGTTAGGCATCGGCACACCTTCTGGGTATGAAGGAACTAAGGGAATTCTTTATTAGTTAGTTGGTGTACAAAGTGAGGCAGAGGAGTGAAGAAAATCCTGTGATTGGCACTGTCGGTGGTGGTAGAAGGCAGTGGCGTTTTCCGTATTTGTTTTTCCATATATTTTTAAAACTCTTAGTGATCGTTTGGTTGTACAGTTATGAAACTCCATAACAATTCCTTACGTAGCTCTTGCAGGTGTTTATTTGAATTTTGGTATCTGGTGACTCCACTGAAACTTTACAGTCCCTTTTTCAGGGGCAACCCGGGAGAAGGCAGTATAGTGACAATGATCAAGCAAGTACAATGGCATCATATACATTATATACAAATTGCAATTGCATGAATTGCAGGAAAGCCAGTACGTTAAAGATGCAGAAACATTGTAGATTCATATACATATTCATATGCAGATACATAGATTACAGAAATACTAACACGTTAGAGATACAGATGCATTATAGATGCTTGTACACAATCGTATACAAATACATAATACATCATTCATATACAAATACATCATGTACAAAATATATAAGCCCGAACAGTGTGCAGGTGTTTGTAGATTTTTTGATTTGTTGTGACTTAAATAATTTTTACTGTACTTATTTTTCTTGTATCCTCCCCACGGGTCACTTCGCCCAGTGTGCCTTACCAATTTTATGTAAATGAATTCTGTGCCCTTTCCTGAAGTTTTGACCACAAAGGATTTGGTCCTAGTTTGGAAAGTCTAGTTGCTAAAATTGGAGGTTGGTGGGCTAATTTATTTCTATTTTGTTTTCAAAATGTTTGCAGCACCAAATGTTAAAACATTATTTGACTATTTGAGCATCAGGTCACTAATGAAACTTAAGTTGCAGGCAGCAGCAGGACCATTCAAATGACCTTTTAAACCCTTGCACAAACCATGGTATACTGACGAGGAGTAATGGAGTACATCTGTAATGATGCCATATGGACTTCAGCTTAGACTTTCCTTAGAGTACTATTTAGTTCAGTAATGTCAGTTTCCCAATTTACTGACTTATTTTTTTTTACTTTATGCCCATTTGTTAAATACAGTAATTCCCATGTTTTTCTTCATTGTTTTTCATCTTTCTCGCATTCAGGTGTATCTAACTGTTCTGCAGTCCATGTAAAGTGCCTCTCGTGTACATTTTCTGTTTCTGTGTTTTCTTTGTAGGTGGCATGGTGGTACCTTCCTCGGTGGTGTCTTCCTCAGGAAACATTTCCTCAAGGTGGTGGTCTTCCAGGAGACAGCATCTGACAGGCTGAAGGTTAGACATTTCTTTAATCATTTGGACTTGGCAAAAAAATGGCTGCTAGTTCAGAACTGAAAGTTCCGAGGGGCACAGTGATACCAGTTGTAAATTGCCAAGGTTGGCACAGAATTTTTTTTGCCTTTTATTTTTATGGTATGTACATCGATGTATAAAACCTAAATTGAGCGGTATCGATCAGACTTATCTCAGCAGAAACAGTATTATTAATTCAGAGAAAAATTGAAATGCAACGAATAACCAGTAATAAAAGGCATACATACAGATTTAAAACCATCAACATGAATGGTACTGAGAAGCAAGATAATCATTCAGTATATCTATAGTAGACTGAAAGTAAAATACTTATGAACATTTATGAGATGGTACCTTACGTTATCTGAGTTGGTGCTGGCTTTTCTGTGTCTGTGTTTGCCACCTAGGCCTCCATCATAGTAGAATAAAAGACATCTATGCGGGGGCTTCCACTGCCTCACTGCAATCACAGTCAATGAAACATTTATATTTTCCGAGAGGAATAGCAATAAGAGAGTACAGTTCCCCTTAAATTATATTTACACCTTGACAGAATATCAGAGTGCTGTCATTACCGCATTATTTCAGTTGTCCCCATTAATTTGACCGAAAGAGCAAGTCAGAACATCAACAGTTGTGAAACTAGTTGTCTCATAACTTCAAACACTGTACTAAAAGAAAACAAAATGAAATAGTTCAGAGTAGTCCAACAACTTGTGAATCCACCTGTTTAGCTACCTGGGTTGGTATAGACAGTAATAAGGAAGCAGTCACTTTGCTCGGAAAAAAAATCTGCTTTTTGAGGAGGACTCTGGCAAGTGACAAGATTACAAAAACGTGATAAACTGGTCATACAAGGCCTGTTTACAGTGGCAACCTTGCCCCTACCTGGTAGCACTGTGAAGGTTAAGCGACTTGCTCATAGTCACAAAGTATGCAAGTTGAGGTTATGGGAGTCGAACCCAGGTCTGCTGTATGTACCCAGCTTGTCCGCAACTCGTTGCTGTAACCTTTAGGCTTATTCTTTTTTCAATAGTTTGTTGAGTTTCATGGAGAGGTCAGGTTAAGTACAGAGTCAATATTTAACACCACTGTTCTGTACAGGTCAGATCCATCCAAAACAACTTTGAATTACATCTTTTTTTTTTTTTTGGGGAATATGACACTTGAAGACAGTATTCTCACTGCTGGTTTAGACATAGTTACTACACAGAAACAAGAGAAGGCCTTACAGGGCCAGGGCCACCACCCAGTTTACTTCTTCAGGTGCACCTCACCTCTTGGTTAGGATTACTGTGAGACTGAGTGTGTTTTAATCAATCAATCAATCAAATCTTTATTTATCCAGGCGATCACTGTTGAGCAAGCTCATTTACAAGGTGGACCTGCAGTTAGTCAAGGATGGATATACATACATAGAATACATACAAAATGTAGTAGTAGGAATACAGATTTACATTTGAACGGTACAGTATAAACATTCCATTGCACTAGTGGGGAACAGGTAAACAACAACACATGACATTAATTGTGGAATGTACATTCTTTCTTATACATGTATGAAGGTGTTAGTTCATACTGGGCTCAGCCGAGGGAATGCAGATCATAACCATTTCATCCCTCAGGAACTAAATCTAGCTTAGGCGGTGGTCACTGGCTTGGAAATTGGCCATGGCTTAGAGATGGCCTAAAAGTTCCAAATTCCATCAGAACAACTAATTAAAGTGGCATGTAGGATTAGGTAAGGGAAGGTGCCAAAGGCTCCGATGGCCAAACAAGGCAGCTGGCTACTTAACATGTTAAGGAGGGGTTAACAGGGTAGGATTCAAGAGTGTGAGAGGTAGATTTAGAGATGAGGCCACTAATAGAACCACTAGAAGCTGTGGTAACAGTTACAAATTTCAGTAAATGTTTTGTCGTAAAGATGCCTGAACATAGCAATACTGACAGGAGTGCTGAGTTTCAAAGAGCTTTGGATCCTTCTCCATAGTGAGGGCAAAGCATGACTTATGGCTGCCCTACCAAAGTGGTTGGTAATCCTGGGAATTTTTAGGGAAATTAGTGAGTGACTTCTTATGCCGTAACTACTAGGTGGACTTGAAGGAAGGCAGGCAGCATGTAGTCCGGGGAGTTTGTTGCAGAGAGCTCAAGTGTCCAAATGGCTGCATTTCTATGCCTTCTGAATTGAGCAAGGCCACCCTACTGCAGTATATAGCTCGCAGTGGTGCGTGGAGGATGGAAGGCCAGTTATAAATCTTAGGGCTCTCAGGTACAATATGTCCAATTTAGCAAGATGCGAGACAGGACATTGGCCATATATAATGTCAGCATAATCAATTAATGATAGGAATGTAGAATGAACAAGCTGTCTTTTTGCAGCCTCAGTAAGGAGATGTTTAATTCTGAAGAAGAGGCCAAGCCTTTGCCTAAGCTTTTTCAGTAATTCTTCAATATGCACTTTAAAAGAGAGTTTGTTATCCAGCCATATACCCAGGTATTTGAAATTTGGCACGAACTCAAGATTTTCACCAAGTAGGGTGGTTATAGGAGGAACATTGTCATAGGCTGCAGAGTTGGCCCCGGTGCTAGATGGAGCAAACAGCATTGCCCTGGTTTTTTTTGCGTTTAGCAAAAGCTTTTTGTCGATGAGCTGGTTTTGCAGTTTATTGAATTCATCTTGTAATGCAGCGTATGCGGCTCCAGGGGAGTCTTGACTTAGGTAGAGCACTGTATCATCGGCAAATAAATGGATTCTGGCTTTTGATTCCTAAGTTCAGATTGTTAATATAGATGTTGAACAGTGGACCCAATATGAAACCCTGTGGGACTCTCTTTATTGATTTAAGTGGTGAAAGCCTCCTTCGCCTTTATTTGTTGCTGTCTGTCTGTGAGGTAGTTCTGGAACCAGTCCCGTGCGATTGAGTCCATACCTAAATTGTTTAGCGCTGAAAGAAGTAGACAATGGTCGATGGTATCGAAGGCCTTGCTAAGATCTAAAAACACCGCACAAACAAATATTTTCTTGTCCAGGTCCCATTGCCAGTCGTCAGTAACTTTGGCCAGTGCAATAATAGTGCTGTGTTTGGTTCTAAATCCAGACTGCATGGGGTTAAGAAATTCTGAGTTGTCCAGGAAGGATCTCAACTGTGTATCCACGATTTTTTCCAACATTTTCGAAAGTATAGGCAGTAGGGAGATTGGCCTATAGTTGTTCAAATCACTTGGGTCCCCTGCTTTGTATAGCGGAATAACATGAGCAGTTTTCCTTCTGCAGGAAGAGAGCCTTGGATTAGAGACAGGTTAAATAAATGCATTATTGGTGCTGCTAGTATGTGATAAGCTATTTTCAGAAAGTATGGGTCAAGCGAGTCAGCTCCTGCGCTCTTTCTAATGTCTAACTGTAGCAGAAGGTCTTCAACTTCTTTCAAGGTGATTAATGAAAAGGCGAATGTCCTGCCATTGTTTGTTTCTAGGGACTGTGCTTTGATCTGTGGCCGAAGACTGCTTACTGGTGCTTTATCGAAAGCCAGGCCAGCGGTGGCAAAGTGATTATTGAAGGCTTGAAGAATGTCAAATTTATCAGACACAGAGACATTGTCAATGGTAATTTTGGATGGGAGCACACTACCTGGTGAGTGGCCTGAGACTTCCTTAATAGTGGACCAGAACTTGGTAGGGTTATTAGATGCAGAGAGCAGTTCTGATTGATAAAAAGTAGCCTTTGCCTCCCTGATCATTTTTGTGCAGGCATTTCTGGCTGCTCTGAAAAGACACCAGTCCGATTCTGTATGTGACTCCCTGGCCTTCTTCCACAGTAGATCTCGTTTCAGTAGGGCTTTCTTCAAGTTTGGAGAGAACCAGCGGCAGGTCCTGGTTTTTATTCTAGCTTTGATTATAGGGGCATGGACATCTAGTGCACCAGTTAAGATTTCGTGCAGGGCATCATAGGCATCACTCACTGATTTAGCTCGGTAAAAACTCTGCCATTTTATAGAGTCTTTTAGGTAGTTGAAATAGGCCAGGGGGTCAAAATTAGGTCTTGATCTTTTGTTGGAGAACTTTGATGTGGATAGTGGATTTGGGATCGTTCTAATGCCAGCTATGAGGCAGTGGTCACTAACATCAGCTGGAAGGATACCGGCATGTGAGAAATGATGAGGTTCATTGACAAGTAGCACATCCAGAAGGCTGCTTCTCGTTGGATTCTTGTTGTTGATGCACGTAGGTTCAGAAATTAGTTGAGTGAATCCATGTGAATCACAGAAATGTTTCAGGGGTAATGACCCGCTAGTTAACCAGTCATAGTTTAGATCGCCTAGTATAATTGTCTCTATGGAGGAAGCGTCCATTTGTCCAGACAGGTGAGTTAGGAGTTGAGGTCCTGCTGCAGGTGGTCTATAGCAGCCTATCACACGAAAGGCCCCAGAGTGAGCTGGCTCGACTTTAAGAGACAAGCATTCAAACCTCCCGCAATGGAGGTGGCATCTAATACAGATACTGTGAATACGTTTTTAACATAAATGGCTATTCCCCTTCATTCTATGTTCTGGAAAAGGAGGTAATTAGGGATATTTACCTCGCTGTCCGGTGTTGATGCTCGAAGCCAAGATTCCGATATCACCAGAATGTCTGGTGCAGTGTGGATAATCCATGCCTGGACAGAATCCAGCTTTTTTAACAGGCTGCAAACATTGGCATGTAGGAAACTGAAACCTTTCAGCTGCTTAATTTCAGCTGGTGATGAGAGCATCCTTGGGGGACCAGGATTGAGTTCAATGTCACGCGAACACAGTAGCAGGAGGAGGAGAATACTTCTCAGGTTGTGGAAGAAGTTTTTAAAAGTACGAGGCTTTCTGTATTTGTTACAGTTTAGGGCGTATGGGTCCATAGATCAGGTCATATACTTGTTAAGCCCTGTAGATATATAGCTTAAGAACCAGGTAGGGTAGTAGCGGCCAGAGCAGAGTTTAATAGCCTGGGGTTTGAGGACGTACTTAGAAGAGCTGGTTGCTGTGCCACTATCTGAGGTTTCAATAAGCTTCGGTTGAATTAGGGGCAGACAAGGGCAGTATAATAAATAACTATTATTAATATATGGGTATACTGTTAGCTTGGGACATGTCTCTATAGTAACATTATAGCTGTCGTGGGGGCCAGCCATACTACATAGCAGAAGGATAATGGCTATTAGGCAAAGCCACTTGAGGCTTCCCATGTTTAATTTACACAGGGGCGGTTGTTAAATATATATAGAATTTTTCTTTTAAAGAGCCGGCCAATGAGAGAGAGGAAAAACTGTGGTGGAGCAATTGGGCTTTAAGACAACACTCGAAGGGGTGGTGAAAATTGGCGTTTTGCCGCACCTGCCTAGCTGGAGAGATCCGGGCTGTGGTCTCAAGCGCGCGGTTTGTGAAGCGCCGCTCGCCCGGTGGCCGCCGTCCCTGCGTCGATTTACTGCAAGAGTCCCTGAGGAGACAGAAGGAGGACTATATTAACAGTCCCAGTCGGCAGAGGGCGGGCAGACCAGAGGTGTTTAGAGCACAAATTAGCAGGACAAAGGAGGTTATTCTGGCGCCTTATGTCTCGCTTGTCTGTACCCAACCTAGAGGGCTGTATGACTATGACCTGCTCCCTCCCTAACACTCAGTGGCTAAAATATTCAGACAGTAGTCTAGTACAGACAGTTCAAGCATTTAAACATTATAAATCACAGAAGAATACAGCTCCTTTTTTGCCTAAATTCTGTTTCTAAATGCAGTTCAGCTGTGGGGCCAATCGGAAGCCGCCAAGGAATAGCGCTCGCGCTCCGATTGGCTGCGGCTTTGCCGTACCTGCCTAGCTGGAGGGATCCGGGGCTGTGGTCTCGAGCGGCGGCTTAATGTGTGCCTCCATTCCTCTGTGAGGCTCTTTCTTGTGATATGAAGTAAAGCTCTATTATCTGTATCTATACCTAAGCTTATTTTTCATTCTATTAAAAATAAAATGCATACATTCATTTTAGGCCTCTGAGCTTAAACTGTTTTAGTCCTGTTTTGAGTATGACAGACAACTTCTGATTTATCAGAAAGCTCTAACAATCTGGGGGTCAAACAAATGTTAAACTGACTGTGTAAAACTGTATCATTGTAAAATACAACTCTGTTTCCTTTGGCTGAAGTCACTTTTTAACATGCTGTGGGGTCATCTGACAGTTTCAGCAGTCTGGTCTGTACTGTGGACGGCTTTGAAGTACAGTGCACGAACTAAACTGTGTGAGATCCAGTCACAGAAAGCAGCATGAGCATAATTCAGTATCACTTGGCTGTTTCCCATGGAATCAGATCAGTCGGAGGATCCTACTGGTTTACTGAATAGCTTTCTCCTTTGAGATGAGGTTTTGCTCTGCAGGATGTTGGCACAAGCATTTTTATGTGTACGTGTATGTTTGTACATATGCATGTAATCACAGCGGGAAATTATTACACCCTCCTAAATGAGGGGAAAATAAAGTGACTTCATACTCCTGAGTTGAGCCTTCCCTCACCAATGGGTTTCATGCTGTTTCCACTGCAGTGTATTATTTATTACATAATGTATACTTCAGGACTATTATCGCTCTGACTATTTTTGTTTTCCACTTGTAGAAAGCCTTAGAGATGAGGAACATAAAGAGCAAAGCATGACATTGACCGACAATATATGTCCACACAAAATGTAACAAACCAATAAACTGTATGTAAGGAACTTTCTGATTGACTCGTAGGTAAGCATTAATCCCCGAGACAGGAGGCATTTCCCAGGAATTACTGCATGGTTGAGGGGTGAGTGATTCACAAGGCCGAGTGCTTCCCACCACCCAACCATGCATTAATTCCTGGGAAATGCCTCCTGTCAAGGGGATTAATACACTTGTATAGGCGGATTGGGGGGGGCTAAGGGTGTTATAGCTCCCCCATCATGGAGCTCCTCTATTAGTAACACACTGTGCTGCATTCTTTATCAGTATGCACTAATGCCTCCATGAAAGCTGCCTGAGCCACACAGGTCTCATCTGTCCTCCAGCAGGGCTGGCCTTAGCTAGGTGCAAACTGTGCCCCTGCACCTTGGGGGCACATGCTTTTTGCTTGAGGAAAATAAATAATTTAAAACATTTAAAAATGCCTAAATCTTGTTAGAGATGAAAATGTTTACCAGCAAATGAAAGTGGGAGATGACTGGCTCTGTTACTGTTACTAAAGGTGGGGGCAGCTTTGCTGCAGTGGAAAAGATTAGTTTAAGTAAAGGCCATACTTTACACCTCCCTGGTTGACCCCTTTCACAAACAAAGGGCTATATTGACAAGAGAACTTGTTTGTAACCTGGACGTGTAGGTGAAACAATGAATGATATGGCAAAATGTGTTTCAAAAGTATGTGAGCACTCAAAGTGGCTCAAAAACCTGACCAGCATAGGGCAAAACTGAATTTCCTGATAGGGACCCTTAAAATCTGATCACCAGGTAAAAAAAACTAAGAGGTGGCAACTTTACTGGTGTCCCATGATAATCCTCTCTATTCTGTCTCTCTCACACTTCCAGAAAAGTTGTTTAACTTGTTTGCAAATCCGAGTATCTGAGGTGTGAGTGTCCAGTGATGATGTCCCTGTCCTTACAGAAATTAATACGTTACTAGTACCGTACTTAAGTTCTTGCTCCAGGCTCAGCCAGATTCATTTCCAATGGTGAAGTTAAATAATTCAGTGCAGTCAGTGGCACTAATTAAAAGATGCTGGTTAAACTAGTAGACCTGGTACTGCTTTAGTAATTCAGGACAGGAGGGTTAGGTGTAAATGTTGGCTGTGGGGGGCCCACAGGGAATGGAGTGGTGGGGCCCGGCAGGGGGCTGCACAAGGGCCCAGAATTGTTTAAGGCCGGCCTTGTCCTCCAGTGTCCTGGTAGTGCAGTAAACAACCGCCCCACCCACATTACATAGTTGACACCCCACCCCCACCCCACCCCCCGGAAAGCCGGTCATCCTGTGCCATGTGGTCTGGTCCCAGTACTGTGGCAGCAGCTGGTCTTGCCTTGGTGAGCCTGAGCATTCATTCTCTACTTTTGCAGGCTTGGTGCCGCGCCTTTGTTCATGCACGGGGGGGGGTACAGCTGCAGCAAAGCAGAGTGGACCTTAACAATACAGATCTCAACCAGGTCGCCTGGTGCTCACTGCTCCTGATTTGCTGTTGCATCCAGTAGCGGATGTGACTAGCAAGGGGCGCCTTCTTTAAATGTCTGGGCTGCTGAAACAAGAGTGAGCTGTAATTCAGTAACTCAGAAGATTAATGTTGGAGCAAGAGAGGAGTGAGTGTACTACTGAAGAGGAGACAGAGAGACTGGAGCCCACAAGAGATGAGCAAAGCCCGAGGTTTCAGGCAGCAGCAGTCCAGTAACGCGGGGTCCGTGCAGCCTTGGTAAATCAGCACAAGGAGTTGGAGTGAGGTTCAGGTCATCTTCTGATAGCTGAAGCAAGCTGTAGCTGAGAGCTCTGCTCATTTGGAGCCATGGGGTCAGCGTGTGCTGTCTGGCATCCAGGTGGCCAGAGACAGTACTCAACTAGGGGCACATAGACTTCAGCCTGGTGAAAATGAATTAAGTCTTCATTTATTCAGGTACTTCTTGCTTTAAAAAAAGACTTTCACAGTCGCAAACTATGGTGGGTGGGGGGACAGTTGCTGGGATGGGACAGGACATTAGTGTTCCATCAAACTGGGTGTGTAATAAATGTAGTACTAGTGTTGTTAATTTCTAGTATGGGGAGCTTAAATTCATGACATTAAAATGGTTTAAGGTCACTGCTAGTTTTGTCCTATATGGCAGATTGATTTTGGTGTGGATTTGCAGGAGAGGGAGTTGGAGAGTAGTGCCCTCCGGTAGCATGCTAGGAATGGTACAAAAATAATGCTGGGGCAGGTCTGGTCTCAGCAACAGCATGAACCAGGAGAGGCAGAAACTGGCGCATGAGACCTTTGAACCAAGGATAAAAACTTCAGCATGTACTGTATGTCTAATCTCTGGTCTTTTCAGTCGTGGTTGTACAGTGTGAATGAGCACAGAGGGAATTAATAGACATAGGGACTTTGAAGGTGTTCTGCTGTATATTATGGCATGTGCAGGAGTTTCTACATGCTTGGAGAGCAAAATTGGCAACAGAAGTCAAAGACCTTGTTTGGCTCATTGACACACGGAGTTACAAAACTGGAAAAAAAGTGATAGAACTACATAAACTAAATATTTGATTCTGTGTGTTGAATGGGGGTGGGTGCATGTTGTGATGTAGCCAAGCAAGTGTTGTTGCTAATAAAATAAACCAAAAAAAATGCGTTTCTATGTTTGTTTAAAAACCGTTTTTCTGTCTGCTTACTGACTTCTTGGGCCCATACCTTGAGGTTATCCCAGTAAAGGACATTTTAAAATAATGCAACCCGGGTTCGGGAACAGACTCTGATCGCTGGGGTCGGCAGGGATGAGAGGATCGAGCCCCTAAGGACTGCTCTCTCCTGGGGTGGGTTAGGTCATGTCTCACTTGTAGCGCCCCGGTGGAGACCAGGGGCACTACAAGAAGTGGCGCGGGAAAAAAACAGAAAAGCGAAAATGGCATCTGAGTGACCGGATGACGGCCGCCTGGACCCCCGCCTCCATGGAACCTCAAGAGCCAGGGGAATCTCGATCCCAGCAGCATCACGGCTAAAACAAGAATGCCTGAAGGCAATTTCTCCGAAGGAGGGGACCCGTCCGACGAGGGTTACGGCTGCCCTGATTGGCTGGCGATCTGGTATCAGGGAGAAGCTGTTGGGTTGCTTTCGGAATGGAGTAAGCGGGGGTAGTCCTTGGCAGAAGGCCTGAAGGAGTGACTGGTCGGACACAGGGGGTGATGAAAACAGATAATTAAAAAAAAAAAAAAAAAACAATAACAAATATTTTATTTATTTAAAAATGTATTTTCTTTGGAATTAATTGTTCTATAGAATAAAATATATTTTGCAAAAATAGCAAGCAGACTTGAAATTATATTTTCAGAAACTAGGTAGCAAAGTGACTTTGTTCCCATATTTCTATAGTGATTGTATTTATTTTTTTACTGAGATAAGGTTGGGGGATATGTTAATCTGTACTGCAGGACAAACTGGGATGGGTTGGCTTTATGGTAATGTCATAATGTGCTTGAGCGAGTGACATTTGTGAACTTGTTTACTTGGATTATCATTTAATTTGTCTGCAATTTGTCTATCATCAAGTCTCTTAACTTTTCTCATTGTTATGCGTTTCAGATGTGCTGCTGCCCAGCTGCAGTCCTTGGTATTTTGTGTTTCTTTTGGGTGGAGGGTATTGTGGGCAACATACTGTCATGTGGACTGTGGGGACTCTGCAGATGGTGCTACGGTGCAACTAACATAGCATGAGGAGGGAGGAAATGAGTAGAAATTGCATTAGAAATACCTTCAGAATGCATCAAAATATTAGAAAAAAATTTCTGGGGGCTTAGGCGACCCACCACACCCCCAGCCTATTTAAATTTTTTATCTGACTTGCGCTCCCCCATCTATAGGACTCCTGGATCCGCCCCTGACTTGAAACATGGCAAGTGCAAGCTAGGTATTAATTATATACTGTTTAGTTTAACAGAAATCTAACAAATCATTCTGCCTTACTAAACATTGCTCACATGTGTACCTGGAACATGCTGTGTATCTCCAAGCCTCAGCGTTCATGTTGTACTATCCATATACATTTATGTTGTGCCTGAAAACGTCTTAAGAATGTTCTTGATGTACATCTGTTATTGTAAGCTAGAAAAGATGGATAACAGTAAGAAACTGCCTACTTTTTGTGAAAACTTTTACTCTCTTTCGATCCGTTGAGGTGTCATATTTAAGATTTTTAACGTGATTAATGGCCGTGGTGCATTCTGGTCGGTATGCTGCGCTTTCTATAGTGCCACACAACACTACGCATGTACATTTCCTGTTATTTAGGAACAGAACTGTATTGCATTTAACTATTTTAACGACAGTGCAAGGAACTAGTCACATGGTTTACGCCCCATGCTGCTACAAGGTACGATTGTTTTGGGCTGTGGTGCACAGCAACACAGTACTGCCGTCAACGGTGCGACTTTCTGAGTTTCTCAGTTAGCTGCATGCCTCGCGATTGTGAAAAGCCACCAACTTTCTATACATTGTAACAGATCTGATGTGTTTCATTTACATATAGAAAGATGCAATGAATATTATACTTTGTAGCATGGCATTAATAAAAGGATGAATACGAATGTTGTGCAACCTGCTTTGTCCACTGGGTAGGTGGATGGGAAAGACTGTTTTGTCTCTTCTTCTGTCTCTTGTGCCCAGTGTTAGTATTACACAACCGTGCATATCTAGGGAATTAATGCACGGTTGAAAACACCCCATGTGATGTGTTTCTACCAGTTCTCTTTCTTACTGTCCTATTAATGCCATGTTACAAGTATTCTTAATCTCTGTAATTAATTGCTAAACATTCCAAACTACAATGGAGTACAGTGTTAAACAGCACCTGTCCTGTTCTTTTCAGTACACCACAAAAATAAACTGGAATCTTCTTTACTGATATGGGAGTTCCTTAGTTTTGGGCAAGCAGATGGTACTGTATGAGCTGTCTACCCTTCTCAGCTGGGACAGATTAAAAAGTCAGAGTATAAGAATGCATTTTTACCCCCCAGTTGTTTTCAGTCTGTACTGGCTGGTAGATAGGTCTCTCGCCCAGCAGGGACATTTTCTCGCAGGTGTATATTTTTTTTTTTTTTTTTTTACTTTGGTGTCCTTTTTACAGATCGGTTTACAGCAAGAATGTCTACAGAGTACACATCAACCAGGGGTTTGTGTTGCAGGAGGGAACCATGTCTGGGAGGCAGGTCAAAGAGGCATCAACTGGGCCCTAGGTTCAGTTGAGTTAGTGTGTTGAGCTTTTCCTAAAGTTTGGTGTCTGTTGTTTTTGGTGTGACTATTCTGTGAGTTAGATTTTCTGAACTGTGGTGTGTAAAGAAACTATTCCCCATTGACACCCCAGCAGAAAACTGTTCATATTTACCTAAGTGTTGTCCATTGACTTTACACTGTGTTGCTGTCATGTAGTAATATGCCTGTTTGACTGGTTCTTTTTGCTTTTGTAAGTTGAGCCTCTCGAGGTCTTTTTATGGAGTGCAGCAGAGAGAGGGAATCCCAGGCATGAGAACCCCTGACATGCTGTTCTGCTACCTGTACTGGCTCAGGTTGGGGTATCCTGGCCATTGGGACTCCAGAGGAGTGGGTCCACTGCCTGGTGAGGCTCAGGGAGGGAGGTCCTGGTCATCTGGCTCCAAAGGTGTGGTCCTGCCACCGGTGAGCAAAGGGAGGTAGATCCTAGCCATCTGGAACCCCCAAGGTGCGGTTCCGCTATGCAGTGCAGTTCAGAGAGGTAGGATCCTGGCCACCAGTGTAAAAGCACAAAGTTCTTGGCTAGTGGTCCCAGGTAATCCAGTGAAGCCACCTGACACCAAATGTTTTAAATCGATTGCAATTTATTAATACCAAATGAGCCCTAACAATTTTACCTCTAACATGATTAAATCTAAACAGCTGATGGTCTTTTACCACCAGGGCTACAGGTACAGAAAAAGTAAAGCAGACTCGCTCCCTCTTTCTGGGTATCCAGCATCCATAGCAGCCCGTAGGGCTAGTCTTCTGGAACACAAGGGACAGGACATTTAGGTTCTGCATTTATACACACACAAAAAAATGCATAGTGGAAATTTCCAACTGTTACAGCAAATTTTAGCCTAGACATCACGTCATTTAATAACATCATGAGACAAGGTTTTAAAAGTACAATGGCCATGAGATACCTCGGTCATGAGATACATTTGACACTTTGCCGAGATGTGATCATCTTTAGATGGAAAAACAAGTGATTAGGGGATTTTATATTTATCAAGAATACTGACTTTAGGATACAGAAAACATGCGAGGGGACGTGGCTTTTTTAAAAAATAATTGGCTTGCAGATAGAAACCAGACAGTGGCCAAATTACGTATCTCATATTTTTTATATCAATTCCTTGTAACACATTTTTAAACATTAGTAATCACAAGATGAGGAACTTCAGTCAAGGCCAGCCACGGTTACCAGCAGCTGCGTTCTTATCTCGGCCGTAACCTTCAAAAAGACATGTTTTGGTACACAGTGTTTTTCTGCTGAGTAGGGTAATTCCAAGTTAGACCTTGGCTTTGTGCTTCTTGAATTATTTTATTTTCTACATTTAAAGAATTTTAACTACGAACCGTTTAAAGTCTTACACATACATATTACCTGACATGGTGGTATCATTCATTTACTTGGCCACTTGCAGCCTTTGGCTAGCCATACATATTAATTCACATGTTGGCATCATTTAGTTATTTATTACTCATTTGCAGCCTCTGCACTAGCTATTTTACACATTTCTATCTCCTCTACCATTTGGTTAACCAATTATATATTGTTGATAAAGCCTTGGCCACTGGTCACTAAAGCCTTGGCCACTGGTCACAAAACTTGGCCACTTTCAACAATCCCCCACCTCGAAGGCAAGGGACCCGTATCGGGGACCCGAGCCTTAACAAAAGTAAACATAAAAAATAAAGATGCTAATTATTAAATGTTTTTAAGCTTACTGCCCTGCGATTCTATCTTGTGATCTCTGATAATGGGCTGCTATTACATCTATTATTAGGGAGACATAAAATAAGGACACATTAGTTTGAATGTGCAGTGTCCAAACGTAGCCATATTCCAATGGGAGATATTTAAGACAATAGGTATTTGCAGAAATTGTACATTTATAAGGGTTTCAGGTGCTGAAGTAGCAGTTAATCGGCTAGGGGGGCCCTGGTGTTAACTGGGAACATGTTTAACAATTCTGATTTAGGGGGGTGAGGGGAGACTGGTTAGGGGAGTCTTGAACCCCCACAGATAATACTTTGATTAGTATATAAGTTTGGTATAACTAAACACTTTTGATCTTAATCTATTAATTGCATGTTAATACTTTTACCTTACATAATTTTTAAGCTACCATAATACAAGCTACAATTTTTTAAAGCTAGAAAAACAGTTTATAATTGATTACATTAAAAAACCTTTTTTAAAACTGGTTGCCAGCATACAGATAGTCAAGGCATTTATAAAAAGCATGCTGTTCTGGAGTTGGTGCAGGGGTGATTACAGATGGAGCACAAATGGTGAGTTTGTAAAACATAGTGCAGAACTCAGGGATGTCATCACCACAATTGAAATATGTGAAAAGATGTTAACCTGTGATACCACATGTAACACAATATTACATAACAATGTCTGTTGATGAAGAAGTTCATGGAATCCACTTTGAGAGGGGATAAGGTAGATGCTACCTTGTGTTGAGGTGTGGCATACCCTTGGAGCTTGAAGAATCTGTTGATAATGCCTCTTGTTAGATAGGTCATTATAAGACGTAGATGACCAGTATAGAAAGTTTATACAAGTAACAGTCGATGAAATTAACAGTCCATAAAGTTCATATAAGTAACCACAGGTTTGTGTAGTTACAGTACAGGTGAAATGTAATTTGCAGAACGGTGGTAATCCCACAAGGCACATGGGGCAATGCAGACAGTAATTTAAAAAAAAAAACAAAAAAAAACACCAGCATAGTAAGAAAGTCTGTATTTATATTGCTGGCTACCAGATGGCTAATTGGCAGACACATTGCCCAAGGGTGCATTAAATTGTGCATTGAGTCCTTTAAGGAAATATTCACACACAGTGGTGTAACGTTTGTGTTGTGGTAGTTGATGACACCCTGGCACAAAGATTAACAGTCCTTAAAAAGTAACAATTGACAATAAACCATTAAGAACACAGTCCATAATAGAGCAATATGTTTGTATAAAGTACCAGCCATGTTTGGAACAAGCAGTAGTGAAGAAAATGTATGTCTTCCTTGAAGATCAATTGAAGAAGAATCTTCTTGCTGAAGTTAGGGGATTGCGCCTACCCCAGATTTAACTTCATAGTAAGCAGAAACAATAAGCTTGATTGCAGAGTCTGAGCTGAATGGACCTTCTTCAGTTGATTTAAAGTTCTACAAATAGGTGTAATTTTTCTGAAAACATTACACTTGCAGAGGTAATAGTAACTTGATTAATGCAATAGTCCTTGTATGGAACCAGTCAGGCACAAAGATGGTGATGACATCAAAGCTGTGGCAGTTTTCTTTTCAGGAAAAAAGATGAGTCTTGGCAGCTTAGATGAAAGTGTTACTGCTGTTGTACGTGGAGATGTTGTGTGCCACACCACGGAAACCTGCAAACTTGCAAAGTGCTATTTATATGTTCTTAACTCAGTTTCTAACACAATCTTTTAAACCAGGGGTTCTCAAATGGTGAGGCCAGCCTCCCTTGGGAGGCCCCAACCTGTTCCAGGGGAGGCTCAAGCAGGTCTGAAAAAGTGCTGTATTTAAATTTTGAGTTTTATATAGTTTGTGTGAAAAGATGACACAAACTGAAAGAGGATAATAGTAGGTGAAATTTATGTATTTATTTACTAATAGGTGACAGGAAGGTGAATGAGCCAAGGCTCATTTCAGGAGAAACCGAGAAAGTAGTGTGACCCATTAAGGGACTGCAACAACGGTAACAATGGTTCAAGAATGAAAATAGTGGAGCAAGTAGGCTGACCTGTTGGGGGTTGCAATAAGCTGAAAAATATTTATTTTATTTGTTGTTCAGATAACACCTTTGAGCACATGAGCTCTTTTTCAAAGGTTCCATGTCAAGTACTGCGCAAAGTACAGTATGTTATTTTTCTTTGGGGAGGCCCAAGAATATTTCAGTTTTTTGGGGAGGCTCAAATTCTTTTCCATGGATTTGGGGAGGCTCACTGTGACAAAGTCTGAGAACTATTGTTTTAAACCAATTACTTTTTGTTTCGTAAAGAGTGGTGTGACAGAGCCTAAATTCTGGCAATTGTGGAAAGAGAAAATAAAAATGGGACGTCAACTGCACACCTGGGGGTGCAGTCTGAGGTCCAGTTATATCATTTGACCATCTATGAATCCATGACAATGTTATGGTTAAACCCTGCTTTAAAATTGCAGTAGAGGTTATGACAGTGATGAACACGATTTCCCTGTCTGTTGCTAGCAGACCTGAGTTATAAAATCTTGTAATGTTACAATAACACGCTTCAAACATATAGTTTATAGCAATATGCCTGTTATACTATGCAGTAGTGGGACAAATATATATTGTTGGCGTATGCCAACTTAACAGTGCCTACTGCACCTGTGACCAGTGAATGGGTCTACCATGGAATCTTGAAGCATAGGTTATTTGAGCAGAATCTAAATTCTTCATATCATAATTAAGATTGAAAATGACAGAACCTGCGTAGAGTGCACTTATTCTTCAGGGGCACTTGTGAGTAATAAGACAAACTGAGCATTAATTTGTCTGGGGTTTTGCTTTGGAACATATTGTAGGGGTGGGTCAGCAATGCTGGCCCCAGTATTTAGGTTTGGTTATGAGCATTAAAAACATTTATACATGTGGAGCACTTTTCTGAATACACACATGCTACAGTGTAGCAAGATGTATATCAAAACATTATAACATAAACGTGAAACATAAGTATTTTTGCAATAGAACAATTTCAGTATTGAGCATAATGCATAAAATACATTTTAAACACAGAACAAATATAGCCCGTAAGCTTAGTTCAGGAATGTTAGAGTATTGTGAATTTACTTGTTGAACATAACCATGGAATAAGTTGCAGAGGGTGTGTGGTGCAGTTTGTTTATAAGTTGCAGTCCTTGGTAAAATGCATCCATTGCTGTAAGGCTATGGAAAATTGTTTTATATTTGTCTGACAGGATAAGAAAGCTGAAAAGACAAAAAAAAAAATGTGTGGAAATACATACGCAATCCCCCCTCCAGCTTAATTGATTGCTTGCTGAGGGCAGAAGCCCTTGTACTAGTGTTAGTTGTGAGATTTAACTGTTTGCACTAGAAAAAGCAGAAGGACTGAGCTGGGTTATACTGTTAAAATACCTTGGGTCTTTTCAAGGCCTGTAAATAAAAAACAATTATTAGCAAATACACATTTTATTTTATTTACCCCGTTGGGGAGACGCTGATGTACCTTGCAACCCCTGTGGGTATTGCACTGGAAGTAGGGGTAGCTTACCCCCTCCCCCTCGAGCTCCTACTGTGGTGGAAGAGGCAGCTCAAATGCTGTAGCAATAAAAAGGTTAGCTGTGGATGGTGACATGGATATTAACCTAGAAATGGTCTGGCAATATTAGTAGCCAGTTGTGCAGCACCTTAAAAAGGTGTGCACTGGATAAATGGTAATGGGGTGGCCCCATTGCAGTCCCCACCTAGCACACGTTAAATTATAACCAGATAATATTACAGCTAGTTTAGTAAGTTTCACACCTTACTATAAAGATGGGGAACTTCTTTTTCTCTAGAAGAAAGAGAAGAAACACACGACAAAAACAAACCTACATAACTCTAAAAATAAAACATGATTATTTTCATAGGATAAAAGAAGGCAAGCGTCCCTGGGTTTCCTTATCCTGAGCATGACAAAATGTCAGCTGAGTTTATAAAGGATCCGGATTGATGGTAATACCGTACGTACATATCTCTTAGAATGCATTTTAAAAAGGAAAAAAAAATTACACCGTAGTCGCATATAAAAAGTCATTGTTTTTAACTGTAGATGATAAACTCAAAACAGCTGTAATGTTTCTTTTTTTAATCAGTATAGTGTGTGTGTGTGTGTGTGTGTGTGTGTGTGTGTGTGTGTGTGTGTGTGTATATATACAGTATATATAATATATATGTGTGTGTGTATATATGTATATGTGTGTATATATTTATACAGTGTATGTTGTCAGATAAGTAACAGTATAAAAAATGATACCTGAGGTGGCCAGTGAAGATAACATTGTTATCTTCATGTTCCTATACGTCATTTGTTATCTCCACGTTCCTACATCGCTATATCGAATTATTCGAGTTGATCCCGGTTGGCCTGAGCATTTTCACTGTAACTGCATTTGATCGGGCATCCGCGACGACTTATTGCTACATATTGCAGATGTTTTTAGAATTGGAATAGCAGTGAGAAACGATGCTTTAGTGCCAGCTTGTTGTCAATTGCTGAAAAGTTGTTGATCGCACATAGTCAGTAGGAATGAAGCCGCGGTTTTGAACAGTAAAAGAAAGCACGCAGCGCCTGTTGCTCGGCAACAGATGCTCGCGCTTCCTCTTTTTACTGTTCAAAACCGCCGGTTCGGTCACTGCTGCACTCTGTGTGCAGTTGGCAGCTTTTTTTCAACAAGAGACAGTGTTGATTAAGCACATCGCTTTTCACTTACTGAACCCGGGCACCTACTAGAAAACATTTGACAATGTAGCAATCGCCAGTGCGGATAGCGCCGTTACGATGCAATTACAGTGAAAGTGAAAGTGCTCAGAGTGGCAGGATCAACTAGATAAGCATTTAAAATATCACTTTTCCCCAAAATAATAGCAGGATCAACCAGATATTTGAAAACCCTATGTAATCTGTTATGTTGGGGATGGCAGGATAAACCAGATAAGACTTTTTAAAACTAACCATAAATAGCAGGATCCACCAGATATTTTTAAACAATAAATGACATCTGCTGTTTTGGCAGTTGCTTCTGTAAGTGGGGTTGTATTGCTAGGCCATCACCTTTATATCACCCATTGCATTGAGGGGGGCATGTGGTGAGTTGTATTTGTGTGTGTGTGTGTGTGTGTGTGTGTGTGTGTGGGGCAAAGCATACATGTATAAACAGAATAGTGAATGACCTGACTGAGATAATCATATTTATCTCTTCACTGAGGCCAGTGATATCATGATATCTCTGGCCCGAGTGAAGATAAATATGATATCTTCAGTCAGGCCATGTCATATCCTATATATATATATATATATATACTATCAAGTCTGCTCGAATGTGCAGCTAGCACCCCTTATTCTGCAGCTGCCCCACCCTTCCCCTTCATTAACCCTCCCCCTTGTCCTGTCCCATCCTCGTTTGAAGCAGTCCACTGTTCTACTGCATACCACTTCAGCAGATAACGCATTCCACCCAGCCACCACCCTCTCTGTAAAAAAGTGTCTCATCATCTCCCTCCTGAACCTTCCTCGCTCCAGTCTCATATCATGGCCCCTGGTGGCCCTCTCCTCCCTTACTTTGAACAGCCCCTCTGTACCCGTCTTGTTTATTCCTTTCATGTATTTAAAGGTTTCAATCATGTCACCCCTGTCTCTCCTCTCCTCCAGTGAGTACATGTTCAACTCCTTCAACTTCCTCTCATATAAGTCCCCCAGCCCCTTGATCATCTTTGTCACTCTGTGCTGCACCCCCTCCAGTAACTTAATGTCCCTCTTCAGATACGGACGCCAGTACTGCATGCAGTACTCCAGGTGTGGTCTAACTAATGACCTATACAATGGCAGAATCACCTCCTCCCTCCTCGAGGATATACCCCTTGCAATACGACCCAGCATTTTGTTGGCCTTTGCAGCTGCCTTCCTACATTGTGCCGAGTTGTTCATTGACCCTGTAATGAGCACACCCAGATCCTTCTCTTCCTCTGTCCGGGCTAGCTGTACTCCCCCTAGCTGGTAACTCCTCCTTGGGTTCTTCATCCCAAAATGCAGCACCTTGCACTTTTTGGCATTAAAGCCCAGTTGCCAGGTGTCTGACCAGGTTTCAAGCTTTGCCAGATCATCCTGCAACCCCTGCCATCCCCTAGGTCATCCACCACCGCGCCTACCTTGGTATCATCAGCAAACAGACTGATCTTGCTCTTGATGTCCCCTGATATGTCTGCAATGAATATCCCAAACACTGGTCCCAACACCAAGCCCTGTGGAACACTGCTCATCACTGCCCTTGGGTATGAGAGCTCCCACCCACCACCACCCTCTGTTGTCTTCTGCAGCCAGTTTCCTACCATCTCACCAGCTTTGTACCCGCCCCTGTGCCTACTAACTTCCTTCCCAGCCTTCCATGTGGCACTGAGTCGAATGCCTTACTGGAAGTCCAGATACAGGACATCCACTGCATGGCCCCTGTCCAGTTGCCTAGTTACCCAGTCATAGAACTCGACCAGGTTGGTTTGGCAGGATCTGCCACGTATGAAGCCATGCTGTCTGCTGTCCTGTAGTCCTTGGCCTCTAGGAGGCCACCCAGCCTCTCCTTCAGGATAGTCTCCATTAGCTTACCCACGATGGATGTGAGGCTCACTGGTCTGTAGTTTCCTGGTTCATCCTTGAGGCCACTCTTGTGGAGGGGCACCACATGAGCCATCCTCCAGTTCTGAGGTATACACCCCGAATGTAGTGAGGCATTAAATAGGTCTACCAAAGGTCCTGCAAGGACCTCTGCCAGCTCCTTTAGTACCCTGGGGTGGATGCCATCTGGGCCTGGCGCCTTGTCCACCCTCAGTGCCTTCAAACCCTCTCGAACTCTGCTCTCCATGATTTCCCCATCTGTCACCACTTCCCACCCTGCTTCTGCCATTTCTCCCACCTTGGGTGTCACCCCCCTCTTCTCTTTAGTAAATAATTCCCCCCTTCCAGCTGGAGTGCCTTGCATAGTATGGGAATCGTGTGATATTGTTCAGGAACAAAGGAGTTGTGCTTACAACCAAATGTTCATGGAGGAAAGCATTGAGCATTGCCTGTGTTGGCTGCAAGCCCAGAAGAAAGGAGAAAAAAAAAGTGTGTTCCTTTTTGCTTGGACAGAGTGCACATACTGTATATATTAATTAAAAAAAAAAAAAAGTAATATGGTAGGGTTCATCTTTGGTGTGTTTTCATGAAAACATAAATTTTGTATGGAAATGGGTGCTTTAGATAGGTTGACACATCAAGTTTGAACTGGTAGTGACAGAATGTTGAAGCACAAGAAGGTCAAGTTACTTGCTTAAAGGTCACCTAGTATGAAAATGATGGCTGGGAATGAAACCTATCCATTTAGGTTTGAAACAATGGTGCAGTCTAATACTGAGCTGCACTAAGGTACAGTATGTACCTTTTGTGAGAGAACAACAATTAATACATAGGATGTGAATTAGCACAGTCATAGTACTGTATAGTGGAACGAAGTGGCCGTTAAAATGCTGTGCTTTATAAAATGGCTTAATATGGAAATGGGGGAATAAAATTACCTGTTCCATGAAATACAGTACCATGGGACATTGCAGAGACACCAGGAGCAAAGAAAAGTAAATGTACGTGTTTTTATGCTATGCAAACTTAACTATAGAAGTTTAGATCCAGTCAGGAATAAGGAGTTAAGTAGTTTGACTGTCAGCCCAGAGGAGCTAGCAACAGATTTAGCTCACACGTGGGGATGCATTTAGCAGTAGTTGTACAAGTAAGCTTAAAATGAGAAAATATATATATTTAAGTATAAAACAAACCATTGTAAGCTGAGCCCACATTAAAAACACTGACTAGTCATAAACACACATTTAAAACACAGTACACATTCTAGTAAACAATAAATCCTTGTAAACAAAGAATTCTCCAGTGCGTCTTTTTCAAACACCATTCATGTTCAACTACATAAACAATCAACACTTTTGTTGCGATCTTGAACAATTTCTGCCTAGGAAATCAGCTGTGACAACAGGATTTTAACCATAACAAAAATCTTGTACAACCCCAAATATTACAGATAGCAAGAACAACAGCTAACAATGACCCTGAAGCATAGATAACCATACCAATAATTAGGCACAGAGCACGAAACCTGTAGTGTATACCACTGAGTCTGAATGTATACTAAAGTGAATAGCAATAACAATTGAATAAACATATTTATGCAGTAGGGGTGGACATGTATTCGGTGTGATAAATGTGTTTATCTGAGTCACTGTATGTATAAATAAATTTATAACACACAGTTACTACGTTACAAATCTCTTTATAATTCATTTAGAATGTTCGGCCTCAGAAGCAGTACTAACCATATTCAAATGGGAATAACTTTAAAAAGAAAAAAGATAGCATGGTGCTGTGAGCACAAAAATTGTTCAGCACAAAATTATCTACAAAATTGACTGGTGTTTTATGTATAGATGCCTTATAGTTTTTTTTACAATTAGCCAAAAGCAGAAGAAAATTAATTTTTTTGTTCACTTTTTTGACAAACAAATGTGAATTACTTTAAAACGAAAAATGATAGCATGGTACTGTGAGCACAAAAATGTTCAGCACAAAAATATCTACAGAATGAGTGGTGTTTTCATTTATATATACCTTTTATTTTTTATTTTTTTTTTTTTTACAATTAGCAAAAAAAGCATAAAATTCCATTTTTCTTTTCCCTTTTTTGACAAATGTGAATAACTTTAAAATGAAAAAGGTAGCATAGTACTGTGAGCATGACATTTGTTCAGCAAGAAGTTTTCTACAAAATAAGTGCTGTTACTCATTTGCAGCCTCTACACTAGCCGTTTTACACCTTTCTATCTCCTCAACCTTTTGGTTAGCCAATTATATATTGTTGATAAAAGTTTGGTCACTGGTCACTAAACTTTGGCCACTTTCAACACCAGGACCCGTTAGGTGGGTTCTGCCTCCTGATGTTCTCCCTGGGAAGGGGATCCCAGCCACTGGGACTCCTAAGAACCAGTGTAGCTCAGGGAGGGGGATCCCAGCTATCAGGACCCTGGAGGGAGTTGTTCTACTGCCTGGTGCTGGTCAGGAAGGTGAGGCAATCAAGACCCCTGGGGAATGATGCTTCTGCCCATTGAGACTCAGTGGGTGGGATCTCAGTCATTTGGATCCTCCATCTAGAGTGGTTCTGTCTGCCAGCGCAGTTCAGGGAGGTAGGATCCTAGCCAACGGGAATGGCTTACTCAAACTGGCATTCCTGATGGCTAAGATAAGGTGGGTGCATGGTTGGGGCAGAGCACAGCACACTTGCTTCTTGTCTTTTGCTTTGCTCAGTTGCATTACACAAGAACTCGGTGCCAGTTTTGGGTGGGCTGACAGTGAAATAATTGAGCAGTTTTCAAACCATTTGTGGTGTGCTATGAATGATAATGAATTGAAAACAGCATAGAAACATAAACCTATAGTGAAACAAAATGCAGAAATGGGGTTAAACAAGCAGCAGCCAGAGTCCCAGCAGCAGAGCTGCTGAAATTTTGGATTGGGCAGTTAGTCAAGAGGAAAAAGCATTTTTTGTGCATGTTTTTTTCCCCATGCTGCTTGCTACAAGTTCTCCAAACCCTTGTTTCTCCCCCCCCCCCCCCATTCAGTCACTCTGCCCACACAGGGAAGCCCATGACTTACCCCTCATGGCAGGGCTTCTGGGGGGGTGCAGAGGAGAGCCAGAGTTCCTCCTTTGAGAATCCCTGATGAGCTGGTCTGGGCATTATTTGGGAGTAGGACTGAGGTTACATCATGCTGCTCACAGAGGAAGGGATTTTTCTTTGTTGCAAGCCCTTGTGGAAGCAGATGTGCAAGGAGGACGTCATAGCACTTTGGGGATGCTTCAACCCCCAAAGTGCAGACATCTGCTGTTCCACCAATCATGTGCCTCAGTTCTGGTGCCAAGTGCACGCACTCCTAGCCATGGCCAGTGTCTATCATGTGCCAGTACCCTCTCCCCCAAGAGAACAGCAGTCCTTGGATGCTCATCCCATCCCACCCCACCCCATCCCCACGGTTGGCCCTCCAAAGACCCAGGTTCGCTCCTGAACCCAGGCCTTCAGCATCTCAAGTGATAGTGCTACTGGTGGACTGTCTCCCCAACCACTAATTCATTGATGTTTTGTGCAACATGTGTCTCTCGTTATTTAGGTGTCCGCAAGATAATGGGAAGTCTCTGAGAACTGTTGCTGTTTGTTGGGATGTGTTGTATAGGCTTGCACTTACAGTACTTTGGGGAGCTGAGCTAGTCGCTGGAACGAGAGGATGTGCTGTGAGAGCTTCTGCTACAAGCTTTTCTTTTATTAAACTAAGTGAATTTTACCAAAAATGTTTTACTGCTATCAAAATGTCTTTGTCTACTATGGAGACTAGTGACTGTCCATAGTTCACTATGGCAAAACCAAAATTGGCAGCAGCCCCACAAACTGCAACAGATTCTAGGCAAAATGCCCTGCGGGACCTGTGCTGCCTATGGGTCTGCCGCCACCAGAGACCTCTACTACAAACGAGCTGATCAAAATAAAAACTCTCTTAACGTTCTCTGAGTCAATCCAGGTGGTTGAGAAAACAATTTTGATGACTTAATTGAAAGACTTGTTAACACTGTTTTCCATTCATTATCATTCATAGCACCCCTCAAATGGTTTGAAAAACAATTCAGTTATTTCACTGTCGGCCCACACAATGGACATGGTCTTCCGTGGAGGAGAATCTTCACATCAACATCCTGGAGACGAGAGCAGTGCTCTGTGCTCTGCAAGCCTTTCAGTCCCTCTTAGTTCTGGGAACACTTCTCATCCAGACCGACAATATGGCAATGATCTGGTACATCAACAAGCAGGGAGGCACCCGTTCATACCCCCTTTGCAGGGAAGCGATGCGGGTGTGGTACTGGGCTGTTTAACATGACCTATACTTGACAGCAGTCCATGTTCCAGGTGTTCACAGCATTGTGGCGGACAGTCTCAGCTGCTCTCCCTCGGGCTCATGAGTGGGAACTAAAACAGGAGGTAGTGGAAGATCTCATCATTCAATGGGGTTGGCCAGAAATAGACCTCTTCGCCTCCCCATCCGATGCAGAAATACCCAGCTTTTGCTCACTCATTCCCGGACATGTTTTTTTATTGAGACACACTGTCTATCTTGGACAGGGAAATTTCTGTGCACTTTCCTATTCCGCAGAAGGTTCTGCTGAAGCTACGGGGTGACACGTGATTCTCATTGCCCTCCTATGGCCTCAGCAGATATGATTCCCCCTGCTGCAGCAGCTAATGATGGAGCCCCCAGTACCTCTACCTCTGTCCCAGGAGCAGGGCACCCTGGCAAATCCGAGCCTCCAGTCTCTCCACCTTCATGTGTGACACCTCTGGACATAGTGGTTTCTCGCTGTCGTGTCTTCGCTAGAGTCACTCGTGTCGTAGTGGAGGCCAGGAAGCCATCCACTAGATCCATGTATGCTATGATGTGGAAAAGATTTTCGATCTGGGCCACAGACAAATACTTAAACCCGTTTTCCTGCTCAGCTTCCGAGGTCCTCGAGTACTTCTTGCACCTGTCAGAGTTGGGCCTCAGTTATTCTTCTCTGAAGGTCCATCTCTCTGTGGTTTTGGACTACTGCCTTCTGGTGGAAGGAAAAACACTAGCTCAGCTAGAGGTTTCCAGAACTTTACTAAAGGGGATCCTTCACCTTAAACCTCCAGTCCGGAATCCTTTTCCTCCTTGGGATCTTAGTTTCATTTTAGAAAAACTTACTCTGTCCCCTTTTGAGCCAGCAGCAAGTTTGGATATGCATTACCTTTCATGGAAAATGTAATGTTTAGTTGCTATCACTTTGGCTCGAAGAGTCTCAGAGCTTCAGGCTCTAGTTTGTGAGGAGCCTTATTTAATTTTCCACAGAGACTGGGTGGCTCTGCGGACTAACCTTCCCTTTCTTCCGAAGGTAGTCTCGGAATTTACCCTAAATCAGAATGTCGAACTGCTGGTGTTTCACATGAGTACTTCAAGTAGGGGAATATCTCCTGCACAAACTTCAAACGTAACAACGCTGCTTAAGACAGGCAAACAAACAAATGAAATATAATAATCTTTTAATCCACCACTGTGCTCTGCCCCTAGCACCTCGGCAAAGTGCCTTCAAAGGGGGTGTCAGCTGACTCCTCCTCCTTTGAAGGCACTTTGCCGAGGCGCTAGGGGCTGAGCATAGTGGTGGATTAAAAAATGTTGTGTTACTTCATTTGTTTGCCCATCTTAAGTAGCACTGTTGCGTTTGAAGTTTGCGTATTACTTGGGTTAGCCACTCTGACTGGCGCTTCACCCTCGTTCCAGTGCACATGATATTGTTGGAACTTAATATCTCCTGTGCACCCTGGATGTGCACAGGAATTTGAGATTACATCTCAAGGACTAAGGAGGTTTGTAAATCAGATCAACTCTTCATCGCCTTTGCTCCCAAGTGCCAGGGCAAGGCTATTTCCAAACAGACTTTGTCTAGGTGGCTGGCCAGTTGTATCCAGTACATTTACCAGAAGTACGAGAAGCCCCTTCTGGGAGCAGTCAAGGGCCACTCAACTAGGGGAGTGGCTGCTTCTGCTGCCTCCCTTAGAAACGTGTCCACTGCGGACATCTGTGCAGCGGCCACTTGGTCCTCTGTTCGCACCTTCTCGAAACATTCCAGTCTGGACATTACCTCTAGGCGCAGGGCTGGCTTTGGTGTAGCAGTCCTGCAAGGACTTCTGTCTTGAGCAGTCAGTCGTTGGCAGCCATTTTCCTCCTCCCGGAACCTAGTCTCAGACTCCTTCTGTTTAGTTGACTGCTTGGTGCTCAGTCCTACTTGTGAAGACCTACTGCAGGAGCCCTCTTGAAGTTAGCTATAGCAGTTACGTAAGAACTTACAGTAACAGTAGATCTTATAGAGAGGTTCCTGCAGTAGGTCTAGATTTCCCACTCATCTTCCCCGAGCTCCTGTGTTTTTTTTTTTCCTCTTTCTTCCCTTCCCTGGACTTTGTTTTATCCAGGGATCAGGGTCTCAGGAGTTTACACTCCTTTTTTCCTGCTTCCTCTTTTGAGGTCTTAGGTGGAAGAACTGGAAGGTGTGCGGGGGACCACCCCTATTTATAGTCACGCTGACGTCAGTCACCTGATGCCAGGGGTGGTCCCCTGCTGATTGCTAGCTACAAGTTTGCCATGCGGCCCTGACATCAGGGGGCACAGTCCTACTTGTGAAGAGCTACGGCAGGAACCTCTCTTGAAGATCTAATGTTACAGTAAATTCTTGTGTAACTATTTATTTTGCACCACAGAGAGAATCCTGTAGGAGATAATTGGATCTCTGTACTTAGGCCCATTAAGTTCAATCTCTCACCACCCATCAGGGCTCACTCTTTGACTCTATACAAGAGGAATCTCTCTCAAAATGAGGTGGGTGCAGGGATTGGGATGGCAGATTATTCATTGAAAAAGTAGCAGGCGGTACCCAGGACTGAGCTACAGTGTTGGGCAGAAATCTGTAGCCCTCATTCTGCCTGCCCCTCACTTCATATTTGAAGGGGATGTGTGCTCTCCCACATTGTACAGTGAGAGTTTAAAACCAGAAGTTAATACTTCAAATAATCAGTTAATAAACTTTGTAAACTCCCAAGTACTAATCCCTCTGCTCTCTCAACTTGATTCTCCATGTGTTTGGTGATATGTCCTGGATCCTCTGCCAACCAGGCATAAAAATGTGGATCTTTTTGAAGCTCTTGTTAGTTGAACTCTGGATCAGATTTTTACCAAAAGACAGTTTCAAACTGGGGGGGGAATAAAAGCATTCAAAAAGATGCTCTATAGAGTTGAATGCAGTGTACCTCTTCCCTCTCCCTGTATTGATGTCACCAAACTTATGAGCATGGGGGTGGAGACTTCTAACGGGGAAGTGCAACTAGTCTCCTTAGTTTGGGGGGGGGGGGGATTATGATTCTCTCCCTTTCTAAGGGGGCATTTAGTAAAAATTTTAAATGTCACTGAGGAACTCCTACGCAGGTAAGGGAGCTTCTTGTTTGATTTTTATTCTAGAGAACGGTTCTTTAAAACACATTTAGATTTATACCTGCATAAGTAAACCTTCTCTGTGGGCTACCTTCCCTCAACATGTTATCTGAAGACTGAAATGAACTATGATGTTAATTGCACCCTGATTGCGTACCCAGTCTGTACCGTTTAAGTAAATGCACTGTTGTGTAATTCAACCTACAGACTGAAACTTTTTTTCCCAATAGTTTAACCAGGTGAGACACACTAAGCTGAAAGCTTTTTTGCAGATGCAGCCTGGGAGCACAGGGAAGTTAAGTGACTTGCTCAGGGTCACACAGTGTGCAAGTGGGGGCTGTGGGATTCAAACCCAGGTCTCCAGATTTGCAGCTCAGAGCCTTAGTCCACAGCATAGTGTTGTAATTTGTGGTCAGAAGGGAATTTAGGTCATCCGGTCTGTAGGCTTGGTACTATACAAGTTGGTGGTGTTTTGTATACTGAATTACAAAAATGGTACATTTTCTTTTTTTTTTTTTTTTTAAATCCTCTTTATGGGGGGGAGCTAGCAGGAGGCTATGGCTCTTTCCTCGGGGAGCTCATCTCTCCGGCCCCGCATCCCTACACCAACACCTACGTCTCCCCCCCGGGGTGACAGGGCCAGGGCCGTGGAGTGTCGACTGTCTCCCCTTCCCTAGATGGTCAGTGTCCAGATTCTGGGGTTCAGTGCAGGCGTAGCTGGGGCCATCATGGAGCCTGCCAGCTCCATTTTTGCTTATTTTCCCCGACCCTTCGATGTCATGCGCCTGCTGCGTGCCTCCCAACCCGTATCTCCCTCCAGCTGCTACTAGAGGGCGATCAGCGGGTGGGATGGCAGTCCCTCCCTCCCTGAGAGAGGAGAGCAGTCCTCCGGATGCTCGATAGTCCCTCGCCCCTGGCGGCCCAGGCTGGTTCCCGAACCTGGGTCACTGGCATGGCGCGAGGTGTGGCATCCAGTGCCTCAACCTCCAGCTCCACCGGGCCTGCTAAAAAATGGTACATTTTCTAAACTACAGAGGCTGTACAAAAGGAAGACCATAATAGATCAAGAGTGCGCTTACCCATTGGTCATTATGCATGACATCCAGTGCCATTTTGAGTCGATTGTGTAAGAGTCTTGAAGACTGAAAGCATTTGTTTGTAAAGTTTCATGCGGAACAACTGCATAAAATGTCCAGTTTTAAGATAAATAACCAATTTGAGTGTTTTGGTGTCCTTGAAGTTACTGTGAACTTTAGAAGGGCTAGATATGTTCCCTTGGGGGTGGGGGGAGAGATAAGACACCCAGTTTTAATTTTGAAATAATTGAATAATATAGGCTAGGGTAATCTTCTTCAGTGTGTTTAAGATGGTAGACTCTTGGGTATATCCTATAGCAGTGTTTCTCAAATGTGGTCCCCAGCGTAATTTTCTGCTGCCACACAGCTCTTTAGAGCCCCAATTACAAAGGCAGTGGAATAGTCAATTTCTTACCTTTAAAAGCAAACAAATAATAAATAGATGCAATTCAAGTGAAACAACATTAAGGACTTGATTTAAAATACACTGTGCATCAGGGGGGTTTGATTTAAAAAAAAAAAAAAAAAAAGAATGTGAGGCCATCAGTAAGTTCTGGTGGCTGTACTTTGAGGCCACCAGGATTTAGGGCTTGAGAACCACTGGCCTATAGAGTTAGGGGTAGCGTTTTTCTTTTCCAACCAAGTGGTAACCCTGTGCAACAGGCTTCCAAGGGAAGTAGTGAAAGTGGGGAATGTTGGATCTTATAAGCTTGAGTTGCACCATTTCCTCCTGGGGAAGAACACTGCTGACAGCAGCATTTAATTCACTGGCAAAGAGAGGGTCACGAGGAGCACATCTCACAGCAGAATTTTAATGTTCTCTTGTTGTGGTTGGTGATGGTAGAGCAAAAATCAAGATGGCCATGATTTCACAAATACATCCACCAGCTGTTTGTTGCATTTAAGATAAAGTAAATATTGTAAAGCTACAGGTGACACCACCTTGGCCTGGTGGTAAAGAAAGTCTGCATGGTAAAGACATTACAATATATGAATGGTTATAGTACTAAATAATAAACTTTATTTTTAATGCGCCTTGCAAATATCAAGGCACAGTACACAGTTAAAATAGTTTAAAACCAATACTACATCATTATAAAAGCATACAATTAGTCTGTCACCCTCAACACCATCACCATAAACCTTGTTCCATAAATGCGTTTTCACTGCTTTTTTAAATCCCCCCCAGTCATGCATTCCCTAATCCAACGGGGTAGAGATTCCAGAGGGTTGGTGCCACGAACATAAATGCCCGGGCTCCAGAAGATTTTAAAAACACCCTCAGGATCTCTAGCAACCCCTTGTTGGCCGAGTGGAGCGGTTGCTCAGGGAGGTAAGGAACAAGAAGCTAGGTAGTTGGGGCTCAGTCCGTGTAGGGCTTTATATGTCGGTAATCCAACTTTGAAGGTGATCTGCCAGTGCAGCTCCCGCAGCACTGGTGTGATGTGGGAAGATCGAGGAGTCCTCATCAACAACCGGGCTGCGGAATTCTGCACCAGCTGCAAGCGGAGGATATCAACCCCCGGAAGCCCAAAGTACAGGGAGTTGCAGTAATCTAAACGCAAAGTCACAAAAACATGGATCAGTGTAGGAAGGTCCCCAGCCGGAACAAGGTGCTTGATCCTAGCAATGTTCCTTAGATGATAAAAGGATAACTTAACGACAGCCGACACCTGCAAACGAGGTGTCAGTCCATCGTCAAGAATCACCCCTAGGTCTCGCACCTGTTCAGAGATAGGAAGCTTGGAGTCCCCAAGGAATAAACCTATGGATTAACCTGCTCCCCACCCCCCTATCTGGTGACCTGGATCCACAACCATCACCTCTGTCTTCCCAGGGTTCAACTTCAACCAGCTGGACTTAATTCAACCCTGGATTTCGGCAAGGCAGTTATTAAATACTGAGAGTGCTCCATCCTGGTCGGGTGCAAAAGACAGGTAGAGCTGGGTATCATCAGCATAGCAATGAAACTTCAGTCTATATCAGCTTACAATGTCTCTGAGGGGAAGCATATACACCGCAAACAACATGGGAGACTGCGCTGAGCCCTGGGGCACCCCACAAGACAGAAAGATAGGGTCGGAGAAAAAAAAAAAACACCACCACCTTCTGAGCTCTACTGGTGAGAAATGAAGTAAACCATTTGTGGACCAAACCAGAGAGCCCACAGATAAATCTCAGGCACTCAAGCAGAACCCCGTGGTCAACGGTGTCAAAAGCTGATGACAGATCAAGAAGTACCAAAATGGACCGTTTTTTCGGTCTCTCGCCATCTGATCATTGAGCACCCAAACTAGCGCAGTCTCTGTACTATGCCTCTTTCCGAAACCGGATTGGAGAGATTCGTAGATGCTATGGATGGTCAAATGGTTCTCCAGCTGAGCAGCCACTACTTTCTCAATCACCTTCCTCACAAAGGGAAGGTTAGAGATTAGCCTGTAGTTAGAGAGTCTGGGTCCAAAGAAGCCTTCAACAAAGGTGTCACCACTGCCTCCTTCAGGGAGCAGGGGTACTCACTGGAGTCAAGGGAGCACCAGACTATCTGTGCCAGAACCGGGCCGATAACTCCACCGCAGCCCATTATCAGGGATGTAGGACCCGGATCTAAACTACAGCATGTAGTGCGCATACCCTGGACAGTCCTGATAACATCCACGATTTCCGGCCGTTTGAAGGAACTCCAGGAAAAAAGAGGGATAGTGACCAAGCGCTGATATTCAACAACTCCCATAGTGTGCTGCTCGGGTCTCTGACCTGATGTTAGCCATCTTATCAGCAAAGAACTGAGCAAGCTCATCACACTGCGGTTATGAAAAAGCTCTACAAACCTGCAGACAGGCCTGACTGAAAAGGACCAAGTCAGCTTTTTTATTGACCAGGTAAGCACCCTGGACAAGTACATGGCTGTTCTCAGATATGACCCAAGATAGTACAAAGGTGAGGAGAGCAATTAGCATGAGGGTTTTAGCATACAGAACAAAATAGGAAACATTGGAACTAAAGAGTGTGTGAATACTAAGCAATTGATAACAGAAGACAGAATCAAAAATAGTCAGGTACACCATACATATCCAAGGATAGTCCTTATTAAGGGATATAGAAAGACAGATCCTGTTGGTAGGAAGAGATAGATATTCAAGCGAGTCTGCCCATGTTAAACTACCCCCCCCCGAAACTAGTGTCACGGTTGTCTCCCTATATCCCCCTTCCTTAACCATCCTCCTCTGAAATATAGAAACATAGACTTTGACGGCAGATAAGGACTGCTAGGCCCATCTAGTCTGCCCATTTCCCTACCTACAGGATAGGCCGCAGATCCTAGTTAACCAACAGCCTATTTCTTCCTACCCCCCACAAGAATTGCCTTATGTCTGTCCCATGCATTCTTGAATTCTCCCACAGTTTTAGACCGCACAACCTCCTCAGGAAGGCTGTTCCATGCATCCACTACCCTCTCTGTGAAATAATACTTCCTCACATTGCCCCTGAACTGCCCTCTATCTTTAAATTGCGTCCCCTTGTTCTTGCAAGTCTCTTTTTCTGAAAGATGCTACCCTCTTGGACTTTGTTGATTCCACTGAGGTGCCAAAAGTTTCTATCATGTCCCCTCTCCCTTCTTTCCTCAAGGTGTACATATTAAGCTCCTTTAGTCTCTCCTCATATGGCTTCTCTTGCAGACCCTGCACCATTTTAGTTGCCCTCCTCTGGACTGCCTCTATCCTGTCTATGTCCTTCGGAGATGGGGTCTCCAGAACTGGACACAGTACTCAGATGGGGTCTCACCAACTGTCTGTATAGAGGGATAACAACTTCCTGTTTTCTGCTGCTGATGCCTCTCCTATACATCCCAGTATACCCCAGCCCTCCCTACTGCCTTCTCACATTGCTTGCTAACCTTAAGGTCATCTGATATGATTACCCCAGGTCCCTTTCCTTTTTGTTGTTGTTACTACCTCCTACCCATTGTGTATTCTTCCCTGGGTTCTTGTTTCCCAGGTGCATTATTTTGCACTTCTTTGCATTGAATCCTAGCTGCCATACTTCTGACCATTCCCCTAACCTTGCCAAGTCCCTTTTCATCCTTTCCACGCCTCCTTGTGTATCAACCCTGTTGCAGATTTTTGTGTCATCTGCAGAAAGGCATACTTTTCCTTCCAGTCCCTCTGCAATGTCACTGATGAAGACATTAAAAAGGACTGGACCCAATCTGAACCCTGCGGTACCCCACTAGTAACCCCTTTCTTCAGAATGGACTCCATTTACAATTACCTTCTGTGTCCTGTTGTCCAGCCAATGTTTTTTACCCAGGCTACCACCCTGGGTCCCACTCCCAGGCTGGTTAATTTGACTATTAATCTTTTGTGTGGGACTGTGTCAAATGCCTTGCTAAAGTCTAGGTAGGCCATGTCCACAGCCCCTCCCTGGTCTACTACTTTGGTCACCCAGTCAAAGAAATCTATGGATTGTCTGACATGACCTTCCCGCTGAGAACCCATGCTGCCTTGGGTCCTGTGCTCCACTGGCCTCTAGGTACTCGACTATTCTTTCCTTCAGAAGTGACTCCATCACTTTCCTACCACAGAGGTCAGACTGACAGGTCTGTAGTTTCCTGCCTCTGTCTTGGATCCACGAAGGGGAATCACATCCGCCTTCCTCCAGTCCTCAGGTACCACACCATCCTCCCATGATTTATTAAAAGAGTAGCCAGTGGTTTCACTAGTTCCTCCTTAATTCTTTTAGAATTCTGGGTGAATTCCATTAGGACCCATTGCTTTGTCCACCTTCAGTTTTAGGAGTTCTTGCAGAACCCTTTCTTCTGTGAAAGGACTGGGATCGACCTCCTATCAAGAGTGCTTCTGTTAATTGGATTAGGCACTTCCCTCCTCTTTGTGAATACTGAGCAGAAATATTCGTTCAGTATTCCTGCTTTTTCACTGTCCCCCTCTGCCCACCCACTGTTCATTCTATTCAGCCTCACTATCCCTCCCTTTGTCTTTCTACGCTCGCTGATGTACCTATAAAAGGTTTTATCTCCCTTCTTAACTGAGTTGGCTCTGTTCTTTCTTTTGAAAGTGAGTCCTTGTGCTCTGTACCAATCATGTTTAAACCCATTTAAGGTACTTGCCTTCACCACTTCCACTGGTAAACTGTTCCATGACTTTGCCACCCCTCCCGTGAAGTAGAACTTCCTTACATCCTACCGGAATTTATTCCCAGCAACCTCCAGTCATGCCCTGCTGTGACTTTGTCCACTTCTAACAGAGAGGTCCTAGCTATTCACTCTTTATACCCCTCAGAAAGTTATGTGTTTCTATCCTGTCCCCTCACAAACTTCTTGCCTCAAGCAAGTATATATTCTGGAACCCCAGACATTCCTCGTATGATGTGCCATGCTGGCCCTGAATCTGATTATTACCATTCTCTGTACTGACTGTAGCCTGCCTTTGTCTTTTCTCAGGTGAGGGCTCCGTAACAGAGTACAGTATTCCAGGTGACGTCTCACCAGCATTCTGTGTAGGGGCAGAATTATTTACTGAAGTTCCTTCATTCAGTGATGTTTCTACATTGTTTTACTCAGCTATTCTGCCCCTGCCCTTTGTTTTGTTCCTGATTACCCCATTGAAAATGTTTTTGTTTCTTGAACCCTGAATTATTACCAACATTAAGTACATAACTGGGTAGGATGTCCCACCTGTTGACCACACGCTCAGTGAAGAAACTTTGATACCCTTGCTGAATTCTCCCTTTTCCAGTTTGAGTGCCCCCTAGTGACTGTGCTGTTCCTTTATTTTATATATATATATATATATATATATACATACACACACACACACACACACACACACACACACGCACACACTGTGGAGTTCACCCTATTATATCGGTGGCACGTGAAGTCTGCTATTCCGAAATGGCGAGTCCCAATGTCAGCGGCAAATGTTCGGCAAGGACAACATGGCCATGAACGTTTTACCCCTTCCTCGAGGTGCTGCGACCTTGGAGTTGGATAAATAAATAAGGGGGTGTGGGGGACATAGCCCTCTGAAAAAAGAAATCGTCATTTTAGTCCTCGCTGTAATTCCGTCGCAGTTCCAGAGTCACTGCTGACATATAGTATCCCCCTTTTCTTCTGTCCTCCCTATAGTATGTGTTTAGACTGTCCAATCTGTCCTTGTAGTTTTTACTTTGCTACCCTATAATCCTTCTCTTGGCACTCTGCTGGATAATTTCTAACCTCTCTGGCCTTCAGATGCAGTTTCCAAAACTGCATGCAATACCCCAGGCCTTGTCTAACCAATGGGCCGAAGTCTGTGGTTCAGTTCAGGGCTCAAGGTTCCTAAATCCAAGTGCTGCATGTTGCCCTGACGTAGACACACAGAAAATGACAGCAGATAAAGGCCTGGTGACTCATCCAGTCTGCTCAGGCCTGGCTTATTTGAGACTGCGCCGTTGTCTGTTTAACCTGCTCTTCTCCCCCCCACCAGTGTCTTCCCCCTTCTACACTATTCCTATGTTCCTGTCCCACCCCTTTTTGAACTGTCCCACTGTATAAGCCTCGATGATCTCCTCTGGAAGTTTGTTCCAGTTCATTACCCTATGTAACAAGTACATCCTGATAAAGTTCTTGAACCCCGCCCCACCACCACCAGTTTCAGGAAGTTTCCCCTGGTTTCATGTTACCTTTATTGTGAACAGCTCACTGCTATTCGCCTTGTTTATCTGGCGGAGGTACTTGAACATCTCAGTCATGTCTTCCCTCTTTATCCTGTCCTCGGGTGTTTTATTTTTTCAGATTGTCCAAGCTCTTCTCATATGGCCTTCCCTGCTGCCCCTGTATCATTTTGGTGGCTTACTTCTGCACTGCCTCCAACCTGTTTCCCTCCACCCTCAATTCTGGGGTCCAAAATTGCACACAATATTCGCAACTGAGGGCGAACCAGGGATCTATACACGGGGCTGTATCGCCTCCCTTCTGCTAGTGATCCCTCTCCCTGTGCACCCCAGCATCTGATTTGCCTTGCTTAAAGCCCTACTGCATTGTTCCGATAACATTCATGTTCTCCATTATTAACCCCCCAGATCTCTCTCTCCTCCCACTACAATCCTACTCATTATGTTCTCCTTTCTTATGTTCTCAGCCCCTATGTGACTTGCCTTGCACTTTTTTACATTAAATGTCAGCTGCCACACCCTTGGTCATTTCTTCAGATTTTCCACGTCTTTCTTTACGGCTCTTATCACCCTCCTTGGTGTCCACTCTTTCAGAGAGCTTGCTGTCATCTACGAAGATGCGTATCTTTTTCTGACCCCCCCCCCCCACAAAATATCACAAATCAGTATGCTTAAAGTGAACCAGTCCTTGAGCCAATCCCTGTGGCACCCCACTTTTGACTTCCCTTTCCGTGAGGGGTCTTCCCACTCAGCAGTTTTTCACCCACTCCATAATCTTGTCCCCGAGGTCGCCCAGCTTATAAATCTCCAGCATGGGACTGTGTCAAACACTTTATTGAAGCCTAAGTATAGGACATCAACTGCCTGACCCCTATCCACAGCCTTTGTCACCCAATCAGAGAATTCTGTCAAGTTCATTTTGCACAACCTCCTTCTAGCAAATCCATGTTGTCTGGAATCCTGCAGGCCTTTGGTCTCCAGGAACTCCACTGTCCTTTCTCTAATTGTAGATTGCAGTAGTTTCCTCACTGTAGATGTCAGACTGACTGCTTCGCAGTTGTCTGGCTCCTCCTGACGCCCACTTTTTTTTTTGTGTTAATTGTTCTATTTCCCCTTCTGACCCAACCTACTTCCATTAGCCCTGCCTTGCACCCAGCTGCATCACCCATCTTCTCCGGGATTTACCTCTCCTGTATTCCTCCCTGCTTAATCTCCCCCAAGAGACCCAACCCCCAGCAGAGTTAGTGGTGATAGCGGGAGAGCACCTCGTTAAGGATGAGAGGCCTGCATCTTCCTACATCGGTTAGGCGTGTGTCCTGTTTCTTCCCTGGACAGTATGACGTCCGTGGAGAGTACAACGTGCTTGCACACGCATGCTGACATATACCCTCCCTGAGCTTTGGCTCCTGCTGCACCGTCACCTAGGGTCACCCAGGTGGCAGTACTGTGGTGGAGACGCAACCCCCCCCCCCCGACATGGAGAGCGTCCCCTTGAGATGCTCAACCAACCTCCCTGGCCAGCCCTTGGACATCCCAGGCTGATTCCTGAACCCAGATCATCAGTGTTGCAACCGGTAGCACTACCACTGCACTGGTGGGCTGGCCCCTGACTCTCACTTTTATGTAAGAGGACCACATTCACTGCCCTCAAATCCTCCAGCCTTCTGTCTCCAAAGAGCTGTTAGAGATTTGTTAGTGGACCTGCAAGGACCAGCTTCATCTCCCTTAACACCCTTGAGTGCAGTCCACCTGGGCCCAGTGATTTTGTTTTTTTGTTTGTGTTTTGTTTATAGTCGGAGCATGCAGTCATTTTATTAGCACACTCTTCTTCATTATGGACTCCTTATTAACACCTGCTAGCAGTCCCCTACTGGCTGCCATGCTGCATTCTGGCAAAGGGCCCCTGTACTCTACCATGAATACGGAACAGAACTAATCGATCTTCGAGGATATCTCTACTTTTGGGCGATAGCTTTGGAAATATACCCACATCAGCAACAGAACCACACAGAAGCGTTTGTTAGTCGGAGTCACCATGACAATGTCTTCTCAATTCTTTTCCACTGTTGATCATCCTTGTCAGACCTGCTGAAAGAAACGTCAGCTAGTGGTTGCCATTTATTATTTATTTTAAATATAAGTGAATTTTGTCATCTCTGCATGTCACCAGAAGGTTTATTTCGTTAGTGTAAATGTGGAGATAACATTTATAAGGAAGACTCACACAAAGTCTGTTGTGTAGACCTGTCTCACAGCTTGAGAACTTGAGAGATTTGCCAGAAGTTGTCTGGCTCCAGGGCGACGCTGTAAAAGTGCTAGAAAATGTTGTTCTTCTTCTTAACACATTAACTGCTATGGAGAAGGATCAGGGCCCAGCATCGGTGTCTCCCTTGGCCGAGAAACAGCTACCAAATTTGAAGGACTGGAACACAAAGTGCTTTTGAGGCCATCCTCATTAATGGGACACGAGCACAGAGCATAGGGATAAAGAAAGGTCTTTGGCGAGTCCCAGTCACCAACAAGACAAGGTAAATCAGTCGTGTCATTACCAGCTCCATCGGCATTGATGTCAGTGCCCCTCCCCCAACAATGAGGCACCAAGGTTGGGGCTTGGCTTAGGTGCTGCTGTACCTACTATGGATGGTACAGTCATCGGGCCAAGGCCCATCGTTGACGAAAGTAATCATGACCCCTGTCCAGAGCTTTGTCAACTCTCAAGCTGTCAGAAATTATACGATGCATACTGCCTGGATTACCTACTGTATATACGCTGTACCATTGATGGGCCTGCGAGAACTCGACCCCTGTTGATGCCAGCTACCAGCACATCACAGGTTCCTGCCTCTCAGCCTCCTGTTGCCAGCGCAGTTGTGGGCCCCCCTTCGACGATGGAGACATTGATGTAATCCTGACCTCATGGTTTTATAGGAGGATTTAGTGGAGGAATATGAGGGAGAACAATATATGGTGCTCCATTCTAGTTCTACCCTCTCATCCTGTAGTGAGGACACTGTGCTGTATACCCAGAGATCTCCTCCTGAGGTTCACACTTTACCAAGGCGCCATGGGCTTTGCTGTGGAAGAAGAGGATTCCACAAAGAACCTGATGGAATTCCTGGATTTTCCAGTCTTTTCCTCCATAATCATTCCACCTGTATATCCTGCATTAGGTCTGTACCATGCAACAAAGGCAGCATCCTCTAACTCGCTGCCTGCAGTGCCTAGAAAGGCTGATAAGCAATGCCCTGCTCCATTTACTAAGCCTCATTTGGGGGCTGGATGTGATGGGCCAAGTGTACTTATGCCTCTGCCTTAGTAGGCCTCAGGATTGCAAATGATCAGGCCCATATGATTAAATATCAGAATACCCTGTGGAAAGCTGGCAAGACTTCAGCTCAGGCTTTGCCTGAAGGCTCGGCCAAGAATGAGTTGCTTAAAACTTAACTTCAGGTACTGAAATCGGCAAACAGTTGCGTCACTCAACATATGATGTCTCCGATGCTTCTGCCAAGGCTGCATCTCCTGGCATTTGTATGAGAAGATATTCTTTACTCAGAGTAGCAGGATTTGCCATGGATTGCAGCAAGCCATTGTGAATGCCTCTTCTACAGGGAAGAAAAAAACTTTCTGGATATAATGTTTAAGAAGCCCTTAGAGGCCTTAAGACATCCAAGATAACTCCGATATCTGTAAAATCCTTGTATTCTCACTCCTGCTAGAGGGCATGGGAGGGGATACTGCTGCTAGAAGTGGCCGTGGTTTCTACCCACAAGGCCGAGGTATGGGAGCTAGTACCCTACCCCCAGATGCTCATACAAAATACCCAGCACAGCTGCTGGTGGAAGTGCCCCAACCAGCTCTACCTGACTTATACCTAGACCCACCTCCACTTCCACATATGCCTCCGGGGGTGGTTTTGGGGAAGACTCTGCCTGCATTTGGAACAGTGGAGGGAGAGTACAACAGATGAGTGGGTCCTGGAAATAATTGCAAAGGGGGCATGCTTTGGACCCAACAAACGCCCCTTCAGACTATCCTCCACTTCTTCCTGTTATCCTCCAGGACAGCTGTCCCTTCTGAAGGAAGAAGTGCAGTTATTACTGCAAACAAAATGTTCTGTAGAACTAGTTACTCCATGGCAGAGGAATAAAGGGATCTATTCCAGATACTTCCTAGTCCAGAAGTGGACAGGGGATCTTTGTCCTGTGCTAGATCTCGGGGATCTTAACGTCTACATAGAATACAATTACTCCCCTCCTGCAACAAGAGGACTGGCTTTGTTCTCTGGTGATGAAGGATGCTTACCTTCATAAAAACATCAGGAGAACTCATAGGCAATACCTTCGCTTTGTACTGGAGGGGGAACATCACCAGTTTAGAGTATTGCCCTTTGACTTGTCCTCTGCATCATGGGTTTTTGCCAAATGCTTGGCAGTAGTGGCAGCAGTTCTTTGCAGGGAAGGTAGGTATGTGTTCCCTTATCTGGACAAGTGGCTGCTGAAAGCCAGCTCCAGGCAAGTTCTACAGCATGCCTTGTCTCGGACATGTCAGTTATTTGAAGACTTGAGGGTCACAGTGAATGTGCCCTGTACAGCCTCCAGGATTTCAGGAGCATCTGTGCCCTTGTTCCCTGTTAATACAGATGGACAATGCCAGTGTGATGCATTACATCAACAAACGAGGAGGAGTTAATTCTTGCCCAGTATGCAGGGAAGTAATGAGTATGGTAACAGTCTCTGTCTCCTGTCTTACGGCTGTCAGCTGTGCATCTCCCAGGGCTCCAAAGTGTCTTGGCAAACAAGCTAAGCAGGTCGCAGTCCAGAATGTTTGAGTGGGAACTGCTGATCTCTGGTCAGCCTCTTCACAAGATGGGGTCATCCAGAGTCGGAACTCTTTGCATCCCCACACAGTGCAAAACTGCCGCTTTTCTGCTTTATCGATCCAGGGTCTGGAAGTTTCTGGCAAGATGCATTGTCCCTCTCTTGGAGAGGGTCTTTCCTATTTGCAGTTTCTCATATTCCTCTAATATAGATGGTGCTAATCAAACTGCAGATGGAGAGTGCCACTCTCTTGCTCATTGCTCCATTTTGACCTTGCCAGATATGGTTTCCACTTTTTTTCCTATACAGGTTTTTCTCCCAATGGGGCTGACAGGCAGCTGTGGCTCCTCCCTTGGAGAGGCTCAATCTCCAGTCCCCAACTTTATGCACCTGACCCTTCCGGTAGGTCACCCACACCGGTGGCATGGCCAAGGGTGAAGGGCATCGACAACTGAACCCCCCCCCTCGTGAGACCAATATCTAGACTCCAGGGTGCCGGTATGGGTGCTGCAGGCCCATCTTGGAGCCTGCCAGCTCCATTTTCCACCCCCTCTCCCCTTGCTACGGTTGCTTGGGCGCATGTGGAGCCAAGCCCACGCAGCGATCTGTAGCACCTTCCCTACTGTAGTCATTCTTGTCTGTACTTCCCTCGGGCCTCCACCTGGGGGGCAGCCTTGTAGCAATTGCTACTGGGTCCCTACCTGGGAGAGGAGAGCTGCCTAGCAGCTGCTCAGTCCATCTCCCAGCCTCCCCTCCCTGCTGACCCAGGTAGCTGGCATGGTGCGAAGTGTGGTGTCTGGCACCTCAACCCTCAGCACAACTGGGTAGCAGTTTCCAGTTCTAAAGCAGATGGCAGGGGAGCCTCCTGCACCCTTACCTCTGTGTCGTGGTCTGTGAAATAGACAGGCTATGGAAAACTGCTTGCAGAACAAAGCTACCTAATGACTGGAATCTTTTTAAGAGAGCAAGAAACCTCTGTACCAAATTGGTTAGAGAAACTAAGGCTAATTATTACCTCTCTTAACTCAAAGCTTCCTCCACATGTTTCTCAAAATTCTGGAGGACTATTAGATATCGAAGGGCATTCTTCTGGTAACCCCCTGCCTGCTAAAATCCGGGTTGCCACTGCTGGACTAGCTTTTGATTCCTCCCCAGCTAGTACTGTTCGGGTACAGCTTGGGCTCGATACCCCTGACCCCTCTGTAATTAGCCCATCTTTCCTCCCCTTCCTTCAAGGATGTGGCTTGGAGAGAGATCTGCTCCAGTTGGATGAAAGGAAATGGGGATCCTAACGATCTGAATAATTATTATAGGCCCATCTCTCTCCTCCTTGTACTGTCAAAAATGCTGGAGAAAATCGTTAACTCCCAACTCGGGACCCACCTGGAATCGGCGAACCTTCTCAACCCACTCCAGTTCGGGTTCAGGGCTCAACATAGTACTACTTCCGCCCTTGCCAAAGTCAGTAATGAGTGGCTGGAGGAGCTGGACAGCAAGAATTTTGTCGGAGCAGTCTTCCTGGACCTCAGTAAGGCTTTTGACACTGTTGACCACCCCCTGCTACTATCATCCCTACGGAATATTGGTCTGGATGCTCCCTCTCTTAGGTGGTTCCACAATTACCTAACTGACCGCTTCCAGCAAGTTAAGGCTGATGGTGAGGTCTTGCCCCTCAAACCTCTTACTCAGGGTGTTCCGCAAGGCTCCATCTTGGGAACCCTGCTTTTCGCAATCTACATTAATAGAATTAATGCCTCCATTAACAAGGCCAAAATTCATCTCTTCGCAGATGACACAGTGCTCTACACTAGTGGACCAGCTCTCGACACTGTACTCTCATCTCTCCAGAGTGAATTTGATCTGCTACAACTGCAACTCGTAAAACAGAAGCTGCTCCTGAACACGAAAGAACCAAAGCCAATGCTCTTCTGTCCTGTGTCCAACTCTGTTGCCCCTCCCTCTCACGGTTCACTATCCCCTATCACTACCATACTGGGGGATCAGCTGGAATATGTCTTCTTTCAAATACCTCCAGGCTTGGATTGACAGGTCTCTCTCCTTCCAGGGTCATATTCAAGAGCTTATAAAGAAACTCAGACAGAGACTAGGACTATTTTTCAGGATAAAAACCCTTCTACCGAGGGAGGCTAAAAAGGGGCTAGTCTAAACTACATTTCTCCCCCTGTTAGACTATGCCAACTTCCTATATAGCCAAGGTCCTGCTGGTACTCTTGCAAAACTCTATACACTCTACCACAGAGCCTTAAGGTTTATAACGGAGCTCCCCTACTCCACCCATCACTGTCTCTTATATACTGCTGTGGGCTGGCCTTCCCTTACCCTTAGGCGCCAGAGAAACTCTGTACTCTGGACCTTCAGAGCCATTACGAATAACCTACCCAGCTATATCACAGATTGCTTACCATTAAGCCCCCAACCTAGCTATGCCCTGAGAAGTGCTTCTTGCGTAATCCTGAAAATCCCGAAGGTTAGATCCCACTTCGACAGGGCGCCTGTAAGCCATGTGATGCACTTGCTGTGGAACAAGCTGCAAAAAAACCTGAAAATAAACCTCCCTTGCAGGCTTGCAGCATTTAAAGCTTTAATTACGTGCCAACTCAAGGAATCCTGCGACTGCTTCCCTTAATCCCTCGGATTGCAGCCATTATGCTTATTCCTGCTCTCTCTATGCCACTCCTTGAGCCAAATCCCTGCCCTCTCCTCTCCCCTTCTATTCTGTGCATCCTCTTACCTTCTGCCCTCTGTTTAAAAAAAAAAAAAAAAAGTAATCTAGTTTACACCAGTTCAGTGTTCCACATTATACCATGCTCTTAAATTTGTACATTTCTTTTATGGTACTATTTTTTGTATAATTAGTATTGTTATGTGCGATGGCTCTGCGTTAGTCTGCCCATATCTGTTATAATGTATGCTGCTGTGTTGGCAGCAATCGCAATCCTGTTGTTTCTCTCTGTAGTTTGTACCTTGAAAATGAGTTCTGCTCAACGGTGCCCGCCTGGTTAAATAAAGATATTGATTGATTGGTTGTCACTGGACAAGGGATCTCTGGTCCATCTGGACATGCAGTCCCTCCATCTACTTGCATGCCTCCTGAGGACGTAGTCATAGCCTGTTTTGGAGTATCCCCTAAGGCTGCTGATGTTCTGGTTGTGGCCAGAAAACCTTCTAGACATTCCTATTCTTGAAATGAAAGTGGTTCACTTTATGGGCTGGTTCCAAGAGCTTAAACCCCTTTATGTGCTCTGTAGATACACTGCTGGACTATTTACTGTCACTGTCTGATACTGGTCTACAGTTTTCCTCAGTTAAGGTGCATTTGGCCACTATATCAACTTTCTGTACACCTATTGATGGCCGTACGGTTGCACAACTGGAGGTGTTCCATACTATTTTGAGAAGTATTCTTCATATGAAACCTCCTCTCCACAGTCCAGTCCCACCTTAGGACTTGATTTATGTCATTGAGAAATTGACATTGGCTCCTTTTGAGCCAGCTGTGAGTTGTGGCCTATGTTTCCTGCCATGGAAAATGTAATTTCTAGTTGCAGTCACTTCTCCTTGAAGGATTGCAGAGCTGCAGGCTCTGTGGTAAGCCTTCATATTTGATTTTTTCACAGACAGTTTCTTTGTGTACAAATCCTAAGTTTTTACTGAAGGTGATATCTGAATTTACATTGGAACGCTCAGGGTACTAGGAAAGTGCATCTCTTGATTGTTAGGATAAGGCAGTGCTCTGTACGTTGGATGTGCATTGGATACTGAGAGACTGTGTGTGAATCACAGGAAGTACTGCAGAAAGTCCTCTCAGCTTCTTGTTTCGTTTGCCTCTGGGAAGGAGGGCGCACCCATGTCTATACAGTGCCTGGCCAAATGACTGGCGCATTGTATTAACTTCAGTTATAAGATGTACGATAAGGACTTCCTGGTGCAGTTTGTAGTCCCTCCACAAGTGGAATGGCCACTTCGGTAACTTGTTTCAGAAATGTTGGCTGCTGACATTTATGCTGCAGCCACATGGAATACTGTCCACACCTTCACTAAACATTACTGTCTGTCCATAGACATGCTGGATGTGAGCTTGCTGTGCTGCAAGGACTTCTGTCTTGAATATATCTGACTGTACAAGCCTCCCACTAATGTCTGGGACTGCTTGGGAATTGTTCCAAAGGTGTCGCTCAACGGAAGACATGTCCTCGGAGAAAATAGAACAGTCATGTACTTACCATAATAGTAGATCTTTGAGAGAATTTCTTCCATTAGACCATGCCATCTTTCCCTCCATACCCCTTTTTAATTCAGTGAGGGTTACAGCAGATATTGTACCTGAATCTAATACATGCATTATATATCCAGCCCTACACTTTGCTTTGTATGCCTGGGCTGGTCTTATCTCCTGGTTCCCCAAGGACGATGGTCCTCAGAGTCTAGTCTCTGGTGGGGAACTGAGGTGAGATGGGGCTGTCCACTTGTAGACGCCAATGCATGACATTGTTATAGGTGGCCCCCAGCTGGCAAGTTTTCATGTGGTTCTAGTGCTGACGCTGGTATAGTTCCAAAGGTGTGGTCTGATGGTTCAGGTCCTACCTTTTGGGCAGAACCCAGTCAGTAAAAATTGTCTGCTCTCTATCCCAACCCCTTCCTATCAATACTGGAGTCCCTCAAGGCTATATGCTTGGTCCCATTCTTTTCTCCATTTGCTAAATAACCATCCCATTGTTTGTTTGTACCTCGGCGTCCGTACACATGTACGCTGATGACACAGTGCTATTTTCCTCTGGATCCTTCCCCACGGATATGATGACCAGACTCCAACTGGACTTTGACAACATCCAGTGCTGGTTCCGCTCAAACCAGTTGGCCCCAAATGCTAAGAAGACAGTTTCAATGACCTTTGAAACTAGGCAAAAGATCTCCAGACTTACTACTGTCCCATTCTTTCACACCTTTGATGGGTCTCCTCTTGAAGATGTCCTTACCTTCGAGTATTTTGGAATATGGCTCAACTGGCACCTGGACTTCTCAACTCACATTGAGGCTATCCATAAAATGTTGCACCCAAAACTTGGTGCTTTGTACCGTAACCATAGGTGCATCCCCTTGCCTGCTCGCAGAGCCATCTTGCAGAGAATGATTCTCCCCAATTTTGACTATGGAGACAGTCTACAGCACTGCTCCTAAGTCTACTTAGGCCAGACTGGACCCGCTCTTTCACGCTATCTGCCGTTTTGCTCTTGACTGTCCCCTCCGCACTCATCACTGCTTCCTCTACTGCGCCCTTTCTCTTCCATCCCTTGAGGCCAGATGTCTTGCTCACTGCTCTTCCTTTCTAGCCAAAACACTGGTTTGGCACTGTGCCGCGCCTACTTCTCCTCCCATCTCTCATCTCCTTCCCAATCCCCCTATTCCCTAGGTTCTTCTAAATTTTGCCTCCTCACCCCCCCCCGTCAAGGTTAACTTCAGCCAGCCAGATGAGTTTCTCCTACCGTTTCCCTAAACTTTGGAACTCCTCCCACTAGCCACGCACTTTGCCACCTCTCTCCACACACTCTCACAACATCTCTGTGAGTTCTACTCACACACCTGCTACTGAATTTTCGTCTTGCCCTCTGCTCGTCCCCCTTCCCTATTCTTTTCACCTACTGTCCTTTTCCATTTCTCCTATAGTTTCTGCTCTGCCATACCTCCCTACACTGCTTCATGAATTTTATACCTTACCTACAGTATGTAATTCCCTGGAATGTTGTAGTATGCCTAATCTGCTAGCCTCGCTCTACGACTGATGCCACTGCAGTTGCTTCCTCTATGAACTACTATCACCAACTTGTTTGTACTATTCAGAAATGTAATTTGTGTCTTGAGCATACTGCTCTTCAGCTTTTATATAGTGTACACCATTTTTTTCTTAACTCTGTATAAGTTTTCCTATTGCCATTTACTTTGTTCTACTTATGTATTTTTTTCTTGGATCCTTCTCTCTTATACCCCACCCCCAGGACACATCTGGAAATGAGCTGCTAGCCCAGCTCAGTATGTTTTTCCTGGTGAAACTTTTGAAATAAATAATCTTGAAGATCTACAGTTACAGTAAGTACGTTACTTCTTTCAGTAGATTCACCTTACTCATCTCATCCTCTACCCATTCCTACCCCCTTTTTTAGCCTGATTTTTCCTTCCTTGCTTTTGCATTGCTTTTGCATATAGGAAATAAATGCCTTGTCACGTTTCTGCTAGCATTAGTTCTTTTTGTTTCATTGCCTTGTTTGCCACTTTCATTTTTTCCTTGTACAACCCCCTGTCTTTCGCAGTTTGATTTCTTTTGTACCTTATAATTGCCTTCCTTTTTCCGTGAACGGTGTCTGCAGCACTCTTTGAGAAGCAGAGTGGTTTCCTTCCCCTACTATTCTACCCCACCAATTTTACACAGAGATCTGTCACAGCCACTGCTTCCCTTTTTAATTAGATCTCATTTTCTTAGCTATTCTTACTGCCTCCTCAACTTTCCTTAGTTCATGTACCCCCCCCCCCTCAAAAAAAAAAATTCTCCCTCATCCTCCTGAAGTCCAGGACCTTAGTGCTTGTAATGTGGCCTCACCTTGCAGATTTACTAGCCCGATAATAAACAAGTTCCTGCCCCAGTATCAAACCCACATCTCCGGTTGAATCTCTGGATGGAATCTTACTTTGGACTGACTGAAATTTTGACAGAAGATTTCACACACTCTGTAAAAAGATTGACTCTTTGCACACCAAGTCAAGCCGTGATAAAATTGAAAATGTGTGCAAATAGGTGGAGAAAAACTGTTCCATTGCCCTTACTTCCAATAAAGTCACATTTTATAGTCCACCAGTGCCGATTTAATTGGAGAAAAACTATGCTGTGTGCAGAAACGTTTAAAATGCTGGGAGATCATGCAAGTCATAAAAAAATCTGTCTAGTTGGGCACCTTAATCCTCATGACACAAGTTTTCAGTCCATTAGAGATGTGCTTAGACATATTTATCAATGTCTGAGATCTGTAGGAGGAAAATCTCCCATTCTTCAAAGCTTGAGTTGTTAAAGGAAGAAGCTGCACAGTGCTCAGCCTGATAACAGTATTGCAAATAATGACGTTGGTAAAAGTCAGGACTCCAAATCTACCATCCTCGTGCCTCACATTGGAATGTGACCAGGACTTATTAGTGCACCTCTCATGTTTAAAAGGATCTCTGATTTATAAATCAAACCTGTTTTTCATCTGCCCCGACTTAACCTTTGCGAGTCGCCGTTGTCCCTGCTGTTTTCTTGCTCATCTTAAAGAACATTTATAAATGAGACTAGAATTCCAGTTGTTAGCTGCTGCTAAGCTGCATATTACTTGGAAAAGATACCAACATTATTTTCTTCAAAGTCTAAAGTGAGTGCATTTATTTGTGCATAAAATGAAATGGACTCTCAAAGGGAAGATGCAACGGATTCCTCAGTCCTCTCTCGGAAGGAGACGATAGCTATGGTTTCTACCATGAAATAATCCTCTATTTAGAATAATTCTTTGTACTTCCTGGTAGTGTTCTGATTTTCATTAAACGCTATGTCTGTTCAGTGAGAAGTGGAAGGAGCTCAGAAATGATTGACTTTGATGTTCAGATATGCTGGGATACCACTTATTTACAGTTCTATATACAGTACGGCTAATGATGGATTTATATTCTCTTTGTTATAGGTAATGAAAATACCTTGGAACTCGGGGAATCTTATTTTTGCTCTAGTATTGTTCCTCTCTAAAAATTAAAACATAAAAAAGTTTATGTGGAGGCATTTAGATTAGTTACTTAACTGTACATTTAAATCTGACCAAAAAAAAGGATTATGGTTTTAGATGGGATATTTATCATTGTACCTGGATATTGATATTTGTTTTATTTTATTTTATAGTTTTTAATGTATGCTGTACTGTCTTTTGAGAAGAGCCCTACGCCCTTGGGGTAGGATGCTACACAAATAAACCTGCATTGCCTAAAACTGTTCTGCTGCTAATGACAGGCAGGTATTTTACCAGTTGTTCTCCAGCACGTGTTTCTAATTGAAACTCACTTGAAATCAAGCATGACAACTCATTGTTTACGTCACTGGTTTTAAAGATGACTGTTGTGTACTGGGAAACAAATGTGTATTTTGGTATGGGTTCTGAAAATACCAGGGAATGTCCTTAACAGTCCGCAGCTGTGTGCCAAGGAGTGTGTCCTTACACATTCCAGCTGGCAGGATTGTTTGACAGAACAATAGTCTGTGGTCCTCTGTATTTGGAAGAAGTCTTTTGAGTAATATCTTCTCCACCCCCAACCCCTCGCTGCAAGGTGCAGACATAAGCTCCCTATTCAAGTTGGAAAGCTGATGTTTTCTGTAGCAGTGCAGATTATGCTGACCAAATGTACAGTTTAAAGGATTACTCCACAGTTCCAGTTTTATGGGGTTGGGTGGTACAATGGAGATTGCTTATGACAACAGGTATTAAGCAGTTATTTTCCTTTCTACATTGTGCTTTCCTGGTTGAGCCCCTCGAGATGAAGCATCTCATTTACAAGAGGTGTCCCATGGGACAGTGGTTGAAGCAGTGGAACATAAAATATTCAGGTAGTTATGTTACAGTAGACAGGTGCATACCGGCAGACCAAGACAAAACAGGTAGCAGCTCGGCTGTACATTAGAATAATGTGCAGTGCAGTTTTGTGATCACAGCACTGTAAGTGAAACTTGAACTGTCAAAAAGTTGCAGAAAGGTCACTAACTAGGGAGTGACCAACTATTGGCCAATAGAAGAATAAGCCATTATTCTAAAGAAAAATACAAGTATGTGCATAAGCGAAGTTAAGAGGTTACGCTTTAAGACTGCTTTAATGCATGTCTCAGAGTCTTACAGAAAATTAATAGAGATAAGGTGACGTGATTGGGGTGGGGGTGGCATTATGGTCACATTGGTTAAAATGAAGCCATGTGCCTGAGTGATTAGAACACTGTGCTGAACCTCCGACACTAGCCAGCATGGTCAGTGGCTAGGAAAGCTCTCTGGTCCAACTGGTGTACTTATTAAAATGTTACATTCTTAAATACAAACCAGTAGGGCAAGTTAGAGGAACACTGTATTGCCTGTACAAAATCTACAAGCATTTGAGTGGTACTAGTTTTGACCCCTGAGACAGACAGCTAGGTCAGCTCAAATCATAAAATTCCTCTGTTCTGCTCCATTCAGGGTGGTTACCATCTTGTAAATGTCCATTATTTTAGCAGTTGTCTTCTGGAGACTGCCTGGGTAGTGCACCAGATCTGTAGCCATTCGCCATACCCATGACCAGGTGTTGTAACTTGAGCCCTGGGTACCAGAGCATACTTGCTGAGGCAGGTAGGCATTTGCCTTAGATGCTGTCTTTCTCTGGGAAGAGAAGGACAACACCTGTTGCATTGCTGCCCTTTGGGGGCTCACAAGTGAGGGAATGATGCAGAAGTGATTCCGCAAGTCACAGGGAGCCTCACTGTATATTGGCATGCATCTGCACATCTCCAGGTTGTGTATCCAAAGTGGGGCTTGCAGGGGAAGTGTATAAGAGGGTTCTAGGGACATGGATATGTTGTTCATCCACACTCATTGGCAGTATCCTTGCCGCTTTAAATCTTGCCGGAAGGTCTTCAAGCTTGCTCCTCCCACCCACCCGGGTGGTATAACTCTCGGCTCCGCCCCATGACGCCAGATCTTCCTTACCGCTTGGAAGCTCAGGTTCCCTCCTTAACGCTCTGCGTTTGTGACTAGATTCCTATTTCTCCGTTTGCAGATTTAAAATAATATTTTGCAAAAGACTTCGATCTTGATCCCTCGTGGCTCGATGGATAAATCGACTCCAGTTTCGGAGATGCCCATGCGGACTGAAGATGTCTCGGACGGATCCACCTCCACGTGTTCTACTGTGAGGCCTTGAGCACGACCCGCGAGCTTGCGACCTGTGCTCATCTTTCTCGCCTCGTCCTCGAAGACCGTGCTGCCCGATTGCAACTGGGCGTCCCGAGCGTTCCCTCGGTGAAGTCAAGAGAGCCCGGTTGGCGGTGTCCTGGGCGGCTTCGGCGGATCAGCCTCGGCGGATGAGTGGCCCTCGAAGAGGAGGCGGCGCGGGCCGTATCTTCCTCGGCCGCGGCATTTATCCCGCTCTCTCTGGGTTCTTCCTACACGGCTTCCTTTAAGGAGCTTTGTCTGTCCCTCTCCACTAAAGGAGAAGGGCCTGCGTCTGCTGGACCTTTTCTCGGTCCAAAAAGAGGGACAAGGGTAAGTCCCTCCGTCGACGCTCTTGGGAGCGGGAAAGGTCCCTCTCCCCGGGCCGTCGACCGTCGGCTTCGGTCGACCGCTCGGCTTCGGCCACTGGCCTCACGGTGTCCCCGTCAGGTCAGTTGACCGAGACTCCCACTGATGAAGTCGAGATTTTTCTCGACCCATTGGACGGGCTGTCGCCTTTAGCAGCCGAGATTCCCCTCTTCCCGGTTCCCCCGGGAGGAGTTGAGGATCCCGTGGGCTCGCCTGTGCCTCCGGTTCCGGAGCCCTCGGATGGACCTTCCGAGCCGAAGGGAGTGTCGGTTCCGGCCGACACCTCCCTGCACCGACCCCGGAAATTCCGGGACTCTCGGTCTCGGTCTCGGACCTCTTCACGGTCCAGCCGTTCCCACCGTCATAGGCGGTCTCGGTCTCGGCACCGCGGTAAGCGGCGTCGCCGCTCGTCCTCGTCCTCCTCCTCGGATGAGGGGAGGCTTCGGCGTCAAATTACGTCGGCGAGTACGAGACCTTATGTTCAACAGCTCCTCCTGGCCGAGATAAGCCGACTCGGCGCCTTCCCGGCCATTAAGTGCTGTCACGGGCGGCGGCCACAACCCTCGACTTGCCGAGCCTATACCCAGGCGGTTGTTGGCCAAAACCAGCTGCTCCACCGATTGCGGTGGAACCTCCCCTCCACAGCCACCAATTGGGGCTCCGACCAAGGATTCTCGATCGACTAAGGTTTTACCCATCGGCTGTCAGTTACCCTCGCTCCCGACCGACCTCGGCAGGTGAAGGGTGGCTCAGGCCAGAGGCAGCTCTTCCAGGACTCTTCCCAGTCCGAAGATGATTCCTCCTTCTTCTCCAAGCGACTGGACTTGGAGTCTTCAGGAGGTCAGCCAATGGACGATAGCCCGTCGTCCTTCCTAGGACTGCCTCGGCTCATCTCGGAGTCTACCGGGATGGAGCTCGAACCCGTTCCAAGCAGGCCAGGTATCCCCTCACGGAGATTCTGGACCGAGGATTTCCGACGGAGGCCTTTCAGTGGCGAGGCCATAGTGGGTCCAGCACTGGAACTTTGGCAGCGCCCTGCTTCCTGCCCTGCGCCTTCGGCCAGGATGGCCAGAAGTATCACAGTCCCACAGTTCCTTGTCGGTTTTGGAACACCCCTCTGCTGAGGGGGTTGGTTACCGACAAGCGTTTTCGGTAGCGCCGGCTGCGCCATGGGATGTGGACAAACCTCCTGACAAGGGTCAAGAAATTGGACTATGTCGGGAGAAAAGTCTCGCTCGTCCTCTCGACGCCGTCAGGCCAGTTCGGCCGTCCTCATGGCATTTTCTCATGCCCTGTTGGGCTCCCTGGATGAATCATCCCTCATCTTCCGCCCGATCTGCAGACTACGGTTAAGCAGGTGCGGGACCAGAGCGAACAGTGGCCAAACAGCTCAGACTGCTTTGGATGTAGGGACTCATGTGCCAGATCGGTGGCGGCCGCGGTGGCTATGCGTCGGCGAGGCTTAGCTGAGATATCCACCTTTGCCCGGATACCCAGCACAAGTTGGCGGATGTTCCCTTTGAGGACTGACCTCTTGACCCTGGGGTGGAAGGTCACCTGCAGAGGATCGAGAGTCCAATGCCACCTTGGACTCGGTCTCTTCCGCTCAGAAGGACAAAGGCCGCAAACCACAGCTAAGCCCTTTAGTCCTTCTGTGCCCCAGCGCTTGACACAGCAGCGTCAGGGCCAGCAGGCTCGACCTTGGCATCCCAAACCAAGCCGCGGCTTCCTCTAACAGGAGGCAGGAGGAAAGGGCCAGAGGTCCCTCGGCGGTCCCTCCTCCAAGCCTGCCCAGTGGCGGGCTGAGGTGTCGCCGCATCCCCGTCACCTTACCCCTGGGTCCCCAGTAGAGGGCGGCTCCAGCACTTCGTTCCGCCTGGTCCGCTGTTACCACGGACAGGTGGGTCTTGGAGGTGGTGGGAAGAGGCCTGCCTCTGGAATTGAGCAGGCACCACCCTTCAGGCCGTCGCCCCTCGGGACCTGGGATCCCCAGCCTCACTGGCGGCTGGTCGAGCGACATCCTCTCCTCCTCCAGAAGGAGGTGGTAAGAAGGTGGTGGACCCTCCTCCAGACCCAGGGTTTGTGTCCAGGTACTTCCTGGTTCAAGCAGACGGGGCTGGCGCCCCATTCTCGACCTACGACCTAAACAAGTTCCCTAAGGTCTCGAACCTTCAGGATGGTCACTCTGAAAGCAGATAATACCATCCTTGGAGCAGCGTGTTAGTTCTGCTTGGACTTGCAGGCCCAGCGTTTTTCACGTCCCTATCCGTCCGTCTCACCCAGAATTCCTTCGCTTCAGCGGAAGGATCTCTCTTGATTCAAGCCATGCCCTTCCGGCTTGTCTCCAGCTCCCAGAGTCTTCACCAAATGCATGGCAGTGGGCGGCAGCATTCCCTCGCGGCGAGGGTCGGGTGTACACTTACCTGGGCGACTGGCTGATAGCAGCTCCCTCAGGAAGGAGGCGGGTGGTCAAGATCTGGCCTCAGGTCTGCTCTCAACTGGGCCTCCTTGTCCAGCGAGGCCAGAGTCGGAACTCGGCCGAAGCAGGTGGTTTTATTCATCGGGCGCGGCTCGACTCTCTTGAAGACCAGGCGCGGCTCCAGCCGGACAGGGCCGAGGTTCTTTCCTCCTTTGCCCGATCATTTCTGGTTGGGCAATTCGCCCCTGCCGGGACTTCCTGCGCCTCCTGGGTCTCATGGCGGCCTGTACCAAGCGTGGTCGTTGGCCCGCTGGAACATCGTCCCCTTCAGTGAGGACTGGCCAGGCTGGTCCTAGCCTCGCGATCCCTTGGACCAGCTTGTGTCGGTGACACAGGGGATGGAATGCTCTCCAGTGGTGGACCGTTCCAGATCAATTGCAGGAGGGCATCCCGTTCGTCCGCCCGGAGCAGCGGGGTCTCTCTGTCGACCGATGCTGCTCTCTGATGGGTTAGGGTGCCCATCTGGGGAACACGGGCTCATGGCCTCTGGTCCCCTGCTGGAGTCGATGCCACATCAACCTGCTGGAGCTCGAGGCGGTCCGCCTAGCTCTCACCGCCTTTGCTCCGTTCCTCCGGGGTCAAGTGGTCCGAGTCCAGACGGACAATACCACGACCATGTACTATCTAAACCGCCAGGGCGGCCACGCTCCATGCTTCTATGCAAGGAAGCTCTCCGCATTTGGTCACTCGTCAGGCAGCCTGGAGCGGATCTCCTAGCTATTCACGTGCAGGAGCCTCCAACACCCTGGCCGATGCCCTGAGCCGGATAGGGGCTGCATCCCACGAGTGGTCTCTCCTGCGGAGGTAGTACAGCATCTGTTCTCCCTTTGGGGCACACACCTCAGGTGGACCTGTTTGCCTCCACGAGAGCTGCAAGCTGAGTCTGTTCCATGCCCGCCCCCTCAGCAGGGCTGCTGCAGGGGATGCCTTTTCGAGGCAATGGACCCGGGCCTCTTTACGCCTTTCCCCATTCCCTTGATCCACAAGGTGCTTCTCAAGGCGAGGAGGGACAAGGCGCAGGTGATCTGATAGCCCCAGACTGGCCTCGCCAGTTCTGGTACCCAGATCTCCTCAGTCTCAGCTCCAGGACTCCGGGCAGCTTCCAGCTCGCCCGGACCTGCTCTCAGTCAATCAGGGAAGGTGTTCCATCCGGACCTTCAATCCCTGCACCTGACGGCCTGGTTCCTGGCGCTAGAGTTCCAGGCTTTGGGTCTTTCGACGAGGTCCTCAATGTAGTTGAGGCGTCCCGTAAGAGTCGACCAGAAAATGCTATGCCTTCAAATGGAAAAGTTTTCCATTTGGTGTCAGAACAGGCTTGGACCCTTCCTCCTGTTCATGGCAAGCATCTTGGACTATTTATGGTCCCTAGTCAAGGGCTTAGGTCGGCGACCCTGAGGGTGCACCTGGCAGCCATCTCTGCTTACGGGCGCGGGCAGGCAGTCAGTGGCGCAGGAGAGAAGGTGGTCTGGCGCTTTTCAAAGGCCTTGATCACATTTCCTCCAGTCACGGGAACCCCACCTCCGTGGGATCTACTGCTGGTACTAGCCAAGCTCATGAGCAAGCCATTCGAACCTATGCACAGGTGTGCTCTCTCTCACCTGTCGTGGAAGACCGCCTTCTTGGTGGCTATCCGTCAGCCAAAGGATGGGAGAGCTCCAGGCGCTTTCCACCGAGTCTCCTTACCTGGTCTTCCACAGGGACAAGGTTGTCCTCGCCCCCACCGAAATTCCTTCCGAAGGTGGTGTCGGAGTTTCACCTTAACCAGGTGTTGACTCTGCCGGTGTTCTACCCCAATCACACCTCGGAGGCCGAATATAGGCTCCATACTCTGGATCCTAGAAGGGCGCTATATTATAAGGGGCGCACGGCTGAAATTCGGGGAGAGGTTCGCCAGCTGTTTGTCACCTACGCTGAAGCCGCATCTGGCAGACCTGCAGCCAAGCGGACGATAAGCAGGTGGGTAACCTCCTGCATAGATCTCTGCTATAAGTTAGCGGGCATGGAGCCTCCCAGAGGGATAAGAGCTCATTCTACCCGCCATACTGCTGCAACGGTGGCTGCTTCCAGGGACGTCCCTATCCAGGAAATCTGCAGGGCTGCTACCTGGAAGTCAGCAAACACCTTCATTACCCACTACCACATGACCTTGAGTCACGCGGGATGCTGGTTTTGGGGCCTCGGTTCTCCAGTCTCTCTTTCCCAAGTAAGTATATGGGGTGTGCGTCTTTGCCTCCCTCCTGGAGAACTGCTAGGAGTCTGCCAATGAGTGTGGATGAACAATATCCATGTCCCTAGAAATACAGGTTACTCACCTGTAACAGGAGTTCTAGGAATGGTATATGTTGTTCATCCACACGACCCACCCGACCTCCCCGGCTTCGACGCACAACCTGAGCTTCCAGCGGGCCAGATCTGGCGTCATGGGGCGGAGCCGAGAGTTATACCACCCGGGTGGGTGGGAGGAGCAAGCTTGAAGACCTTCCTGCAAGATTTAAAGCGGCAAGGATACTGCCAATGAGTGTGGATGAACAACATATACCATTCCTAGAACTCCTGTTACAGGTGAGTAACCTGTATTTATCTCGCCTGCCTGCAGACAGCCTGGCTCCCCCTACAAACTTTGCCCCTTGTAGGAGCGTTTGGAGGGGATGGGAGAGTAACAACCATTAGGCAGTTGGAGTGCCAGTGAAGTCAAATGCACACACTGCCATGCCCACAAAAGGCACACCAGGATACACTTGGCTTCTGCTATCTAATCTACGTAGGCCCTGGGTTATATTTCACCCCAGGGTTCTCTCACACAGGACATGCCATGGGTTACAGTGAAGTCAGTACCTGGTAAGTATTTTAAATCTGGTGTTTGGGGGAGGGGGAGCCGGACCTTCGGCGCAGTGGTAGGGCTACTGCTTGTGGCATTGGAGACCCGAGTTCGAGGAGGTCAGGTCACCGGTGGCCAGCTGGTGGAGGATCGAGCATCCCAGGGGCCGCTGTCCTGCTTCAGTGTGTGGGAGGGAGTCATTGTCTAGCTGCTTAACTGCCACCTTGCAGAGGCTAGGCAGTAGCACAATTAAACGTGCCATGCAGGAAAGGGTTGGCTTTAAATGCCATGCATGCATGTGCGCCACTGCAGGCAGGCAGGCATGTTGTATGGCAGCACCTTGGGGAGAAAACCAAAGGAAAACAGTGCGGGTCTGATCTGGGGGGCCTCCCCCCAACACGCATACCGGCCCCACCCACTGCTAACATGGCAGGCCACCTACCATCATGTGTGGTCCTGGGTATGGGGTAGATAAACCGTAAGTCCATAGAAAGTTGGTGATTGGGGTGAGGTGTACAAATGCAAAGTGTGGGGGGAAAGAAAAGCTGGTAGTTGGGGGAAAGGGGGGTAGGATCCCTGGAGTTTCCTCAAGCTGGATAATGGTGTAGGTAGATGAAAGGGGGAGGACCTTGGGGCTGGCCTGAAAAATGGAGGGTAAAATAGAATGCCTACAAAACAACCCCACAAAAATTACTCCTGCTTTTAAGAAGTCCCAGTTGCCAAAAAGTATTTACACCCCCCCAATAGTACTCCTAAAACAAATAGTTGCATTTTTGTTTCTTTGACGTTAATTTATAGAAATGTTAATCTTGTCAGGCCGAGATTGAATAACAATGCAATATGCGAACATGTTCCAGATGTATCGTTGTATGAGATTACACTGCAGGAAGTTTGACGGGATGAGGTTGTGTAACCCTTAGGCGGATTAGGGACAGAGTTTTTAGCAGGTGGCACCCAGGCTTTCCTCCCGCTCAATGCTCAAAGGCCTTTTTCCCACTTCTGAATTAAAGTGCAAGGTATAAAATAAGTGGGTATGCATTGCAGTTTGCTACCCCAAAAAAACTGCTGGTTATCTAGTGCAGCATTGATCTGCAGCAGAAGTTGCTAATCGGCTGATTTGTTTTTGTTATCTTAACGGGTAAACCATATTGGAATCAATTCCATTTACAGATGCAACCCACAAATAATACAATTGTACATCACATGTAAAATTAACATCTAAGACAAAATGTCTGCGTCATTTTACAAAACATTAATTAAAACTTGTAACATGGCATAAATAAACTCACAATAATTAAGACAACTAATTGGACCAAATACACCACATGGTCTGTTTTCAAACGTGCATTAATTCCTTAGATATGCACGGTTGAACAGTACCAAGGTCAGCCACAAAACAGTTTAGTACTAGCCACACAGCAACCCACTGCAGAGTAATAGGCAAGTGCCAGACAACTGATCGGACCACAAGCATTCTAGGTATTCCTCATAATATAGTGGCAGACTCGTATCCTTCCAAAGCTACAACTGCTACTGGCAAACCGATATTACGACAAGAACCTTGTCGCAAAACAACGCCACCACCTCTAGAGAGTAAATCCACAGTGCTAGAGGCAGCAGGATCCGCACATAAAGCAAGCAGCAGAACAAACGAGGAGCCGCGAACCACACAGGAGCGTTCCGTAGACAATAAACAGAGCAACACTGACCACAGCGCAGAAAGTGCAGTATTCAGTCCAGCTCATGACATGTATTCCAGCCCGTTTCAGATGTTCAGCTTCACAATCAAGTGGCTGAAACATTTGCAGCAGCATGCACCTCCAACTGACTGATCTCAGGGCACAACTTCCATCTCCAACACTGGTTTCAACAAATGCGTAGCAACGCTATCCAACACCAAAACAGATGAGCATTAAATACTTAAGCAGAGCTAGATAAAGAGCAATCGTAGTCAATGAGCAGAACTTACGAACTGTTACTCTTAATGTATGGTTTAAAAACAAATAATTGTTAATCTGTACCATTATGCAAATGACCATCAGATCCCATAATTCGTATTGTAACCAAATCGTTACACATGTCAAAACGAGTGAAATAAAACATTTTCTACTACTTAAAACATTGCAGTAACTAGTTATACGTTATAACCAAGTTAAGTAATTGAACCACAATGTTTTTTTATAAATCCAAACTGTATTAATAACTATGTAAACAAGTACTGTTTCAGAAACAGCATATGTGGTACTCAAAACACACATTTTCTCATGTAAAGACATACTAAAAGTAACACAGTTGTGTTTTTTTATTAACAAAACATTGCAGCAATGTAACCTACTTACAAAGCCATGTTACAAGTGCATTAATCCCCTCGAGAGGAGGCATTTCCTAGGAATTAATGCATGGTTGGGTGGTTAGAAGCACTCTGCCTTTACCCTCGTATACCCCCCAAAAAAATGCATTAATTCCTAGGAAATGCCTCCTGCTTTTGGGATTAATGCATACATGCACATTCAGATAAAGTACAGAAATACTGAAAAACATTCTCCGAGAATACTCCAGTTGAAGTAGCTGTTCTAAAGGCAAACTGAATCCTGTTCCAGTTATTAGGAGCAGTAGATCCAAAAGCATGTTGTCCGGTCACTGTTCTCTTTAAAGGCATTTTTAGAGGTTTATTAACTCTGTCTAGATTAAAAGAAAATCATAAAATTCTAAATTTCTGGCTATGGCTAGGGGAATACCAAACTTAATTCTAAATGTAAAATTAGCCAACACATATTTCAAATTCTGCTGAACTGTCAACCAACCCAGGGATTTGCCGCACTGCAGTAAGTTTTTATGAAATGCAGTCTTTTATTCCCCATAATTGTGGTAAAAAGTAATTTGTCATGCAGTTTGACTTTACTCCACAATTACATTCTTCTAAATTGTATTCTACAGATAAAAATAACCATCTTGTGAAATTGTTCCTCAAACGTGGTTGGTTGCTAAATTTTCAAAACTAATTTATGCCTTGAAGTGTCCTTTCAAAATTCCATCAGCCTGTTAAATTTTTGATCTTCGCTAGTGTTTGGGTGAGCTAATGCTTCCTGTGTGCATCACTCCTTTCTTTTTTTAATCTAGAATATTTTGAAAACTGTAGCTTTTCACTTGTATATTTATATTAGCTCTTCTGGAACTTGGTTTTGACCTCTTTCAACCCCTAAAAAAAGGACCTTATTGTACTCTGGTGTCTAAATTTGATAATACCTTTAGGCACCATTCTGTTATAGTCTGTTTTCCCAGCGAAGCTACAGGCTCTTTAAGCCATCCAAGGAACCAGACACATATAGAAATTTGCAGGCAGAAAAAGAACAGCTGTCCATCAAATCTGCCCCAGTTTGAGAACTTTGAAAAACACAGAAGTTGCACATGGTTTTGCTTGTAATCTGTAGATTTTCTGTATTTTCCTTCCAATCATTCTTTACTGCTTTGAATAGCTGCTTGAAAATAGAAGTCTAGTCTATGTAAGCATTAAACCACGACACAGCGTGGTTCTACTGTGGCATTAATCCATGGTTGCTCTGGTTGGTGCACAAGGCAATCATGGATTAATGCCACAGTAGAACCATGCTGTGGAGTGGTTTAATGCGCTTGTAACATGGCAAGTGCTGCAACGACTATGATGTGATGTACAAAGATGTACAATAATACTAAACTGAATAAATCATGCACAGTGCTGTTTTTAGTGATGTTAAATGTGTCACTTGTATTATAACACACATTGAAGAGGTGCCTCGCTTTCACATACTTATGACTTTAATCATAAAACATTTTGCACAGTTTACATTCTGTGATTACTACAGCTTCAAAAAATATTTTTAAACATTCTTTACATGGTAGAAACACAGTAATTTAAGCCAGTTTCTAATCTTTTTTGTTTCAGTATCGGTCGCTATGCTTTGTGGGTAACCGTATTCCGGTAATCACTCGTTGCTTTATTCCCTTCTCACACTATTTACCATTTTTACCATTTGAAAACCGCAGATAATCACTATGAAATCGTTACAGATTGCATTTCTTTTTTACTTACATTTCTGTATTTCCTGTGACACGCTATAGTCCTCGCTTCACTTCACTTACTGAATGGACAGTGTATTGCGGGACTTGCATGCACATGTCTGACTCAACTTAACTACTACTGTAAATCAGTAGTAAACGGCATAACATTCTACTCACACATTGCAAGAACGGCGCAAAGTAACACCTTCTCAGAATAAGGTATTTTATTATTTACTTTGTGCCAGCATAATCATTAGAATTACTGGATATTTCTGCTTTTGCTGGTTCTGTCATGGTATACATTGCTACTGCTAAATTGGTGCAAGTGCACAGTGTCCACCAGGGTGGGTGGGTGGGGAATTCTAGGCACTCTGCTGTTACACTTACTGTGGATAACTCTGGTATTGCACTACAACAAGCAACTGTGGATCTACTGTGGCATTAATCCGTGGTTGCTTCTCTGTCACCTGAAGCTATTTGACCAATTGACTTCTGTTCTTTAGTACTTACATTAATGCCATGTTACAACTACTGTTGCTGCCTGTAACCTCTCGGGGCAACAGTTTGGGAATATGTCTCTGGTGGCCTCTCCTGCTTGCCCAGTTGTGGTGGAGCCCCTTCCGCCGCAGTGGTGGAAGAGGGTCCCCACTGAAGACTCTCTGCTGGGTACTGGGTTGCCCCGGTATCCTGTCAGTGGTGGTCACCCTTGAGACTAGTGGTCTAAATCCCCCTAAAAGAGATCTTGGGCCCAATTTCATGAAGATTCCAACTCTGATGAGGAGTCTTCCATGGCTTTCTCCTTGCAAGGTAGGCTGGGCCTAAACTCTTCCAATATGAGGTCTTCAGGCAGGTCGACGTCCTTAGATGCCCTTCTGTGGCTCATGTCCTGTACTCTGGACATCCCCTTAGAGGAGGTCCAGAAATGAGACTTACCCCTTCGTGGACATCCTGGAGTGGGATGACTCCGTGGTGTGGTGTTCTCTCCAGTCAAGGTTATCCTGTGCCATGTACTAGGGATCTGGTGGACCCTATATCCTGCTGGGTGCCTCTTTGAAGGATGGACTAAAAGTATGTGATCCCCATAGTTGCCTCTCTGTATTTTCTCAACACCCTTCAATGGAGGGGCTGGTCTCAGACTTGGCTGTCAGGAAATTAAAGGTCCAGGACCATGTGGACAGGCAACTGGATAAGGAGTCCAAGAAGCAGGACATCCTTGCAATAAGGTGTATGTGGTGGGTACTTGCGCCAGGTCGGCTGTGTGACTTTGGCCCATTTCAGTTGTGCTTTTTGATAAGGTTAAAGACATACTTCCTCTGCTCCCAGCGAACAGACAAGCGGATGCAAAGACCATGCTGGACCTGGGATGTTCACTCTAAATAGTCTGAACATGGGCAACTTTTTCCGTACAGTGGCTACTTCACTGTCCATGCATGCGTAGGTGGGCCTGGCTGAGTTTCTTGATCTTTTACACTGGGGACCCAGCATAAGTTAGTGGGTATGCCTTTTCTGTGCACAGACCTCTTCAGCCCTAGGGTGGAGAATTATCTTTTGAGTCCATTGTCACCCATGACCTGGTGGCCTCGTCCCAGCAAACTGAGCAGCCTCTCAAGCCTAAAAATATATCCAAGAAACCTGTACTCCGAAGGCACAAAAAAGCACTACACAAAATTCAGTTTCAAGTGCTTTAATAGCAAGTAAAGGTGTGTGCATACCGATCCCACCACTACCACAGTGTTCTGGCGCTTCGGATCAGAAATCCATCAGGGAGCACGGTTTGAAAGAGACACATGAAAATGTATACCAACACCTCATGAATAAATATAAACATTGCATAAATTAAACAAAATTTTTTACTGTTGTAAAAGATTTTACAAAAACAATTAATTTCTTGTGTTAAAAAAAGAGCTCCTTTCATGGCTCAGGCTACCATCCTGAAGAGCAGAGGCAACTGCACCCACACTACTGTCTGGCAAAGCCCACGTCTGGGCCAGAAACAGGGTGGTGGTATGCCTGGAGGCCAGTCCTCCAGAGGCCCTTGTAAAGATAAAAAGTGATGGGTTGTGTGCTGACATTCCCCCGTCTGTTCAGTCCTTGTTGCAGCTCTCGGTTAGGGGTTGTCTTCTCTGCTTCCTTTAACAGTGGTCCGCCATAATGTTGGACAAGTGGATGTTGGGTGTTGGAAGTCATGGACTCGGGTCTGCCTCAGGAGTTTTTAGACTCTGCCACTACACCAACCATGAAAACAGCATATCCATGGGCTTGCTAGTTGCCATGCAGAACTATTTTCCTTCGCTCCTGGAGCTCACTGCCATCGAGCATGTCCTACGAGCTGTGGTGTCTGTATTTTCTGGTACCATGTGGATGGGAGGCTGCACCCCATCCTAGACCTGCACTACCTGATCAATGTTTTTTTTTTTTTTTTTCCTTTTTTACTTTCGTCTGGTATCGGCCCATGTGAACCCTTCCTCTGGTCTTTTCAGCTGGGCTTCAACATATCGAGGGAACACAGCATCATGATGCTTGCTACATGGAGACCTTCACCTATGTTTTTCTCCCATTTTTTGTCCCTACCACTGAGGGTGCTGGTGAGAAGGACTTGCGTCCAGATGAATGGCGTGCTAATGTACGGCATCCAGCATCCACTGCACCCTCTCACCCAGACTCCTTTGAGGAGCTGTTACAGCTTGCCGCCCATGCTTCCACCAGTGGCAATGGTATGGGCATGATCGCTGCCCAGGGACCCCCCCCCCCCCAAGAGGAGAAGAGCATCCATTGGATACTCAATCCTTCTTCCCCCAACAGACTTCTCGGGCGTAGTGCAAGGTGTGGCATCCAGTGCCTCAACCCTCAGTGCCATCGAGCCGGCCATACCGGAACAATTCTGTATGCAGGTGGAAGTTTCGTATGGTACTTGAACCACATTATATCATCTCTGGAGTCCGGGGCTTGGTTCTGCACCCTGGACCTCCATAACTCCTCCTCCCACATACTCATCTGTTTGTTCCACGGGTGATATCTTGTTCCACTTTGGTGTGGTCCTGCACCTCTGTATAGTTCAAGGTCATGCCATTCAGCCTGTCCTCTGCACCCATTGTTTTCACCAAGTGCCTGTCTGTCGTGGTGACCTACCTCTGGTGCAGAAGCACCGACCAGAGTGTACTATTATCTGGACTGGCTCATAGTGGACATCTCCAGGGGAGCAGTGAAGCAGTCCATGGATCTGGTCTCTATACATCCTGGGACTTTGGCTTTTTGGTCAACTAGGCAAAGTCGGAACTGGTCCCCAAGGAGGTGATCCTGCCTGTTGCAGTGGAATTGGATTTCCTCCAAGCCAGAGTTAGACTTACATGCAGATAAGGCAGCGGATTGTACCTTCTTTGCCCAATCATTTCAGATTGGGCAATCACACCCAACCTGGAAGTCTTGGGCAGTCACACCTGGCCTGGAAATCCTCTGGCTGTTTGGGTACATAGCAACTTTGATCAGTGTGGTCCCTTGTGCCCACTGGCACATGCACCCCTTACAGCAGTCTCAACGCCATGGTCACCTAGACCAGTCGGTTCTGGTGACTGAGCTAATATGGGACGCCATGGAATGGTGGCTGTTTCCCTGAACCTCTCATAGGGAATTCTACTCATCAACCAAGAGCTGACCCTCACCTTGACTACGGATGCATTCCTGATGGGATGGGGGAAGGGCTCATCCATCGCACCTTACGACCTATGGATGTGGGTTGCCCAGGGGAACCTGCCAGCGCATCAGCCTGCTATAGCTCAGTGCAGTGTGTGGGACACTGATGGAGTTTGCTCCACTGATTTAGGGTCAGGTTTTGCAGGAGCAGACTGATGACACAATTACCATGTTCTGTCCGAGCAAACTGGACAGGGCACACTCTTTTTTGCTATGCTAGGAGGCACTCTGCATCTGTACCTGCTCCTTGATACGCAGCCTTGAGGTGGCTCTCCTTGCAGTGCAGTTGGCAGGGGAGGACAACAAGCTGGTAGGTGTTCTCAGCTACTTAGGGGAGATGTGTGAGTGGTCCTTGCACCAGAATGGTAACACAGCTGATCCCCTAGTGGGCACTCATCTGATGAACCTGGAGAACAGACAGCTAAGGCTCTTACGTGACATCCCCGTCAGATAGGAATGCTGATGGATTACTTCTGCTGGACCTGGACACTGGGACTTCTGTACTACTTTCCTCAGATCCACAAGATGGTGCTCAAGGCATGCAGGGACAGCGGAACCGTGATCCAGATAGCCCAGACTGGCCCATACAATTCTAGTATCAGATCTCCTCCACCTCAGTAACTGGTCCCCATGGCGGGTTCCTCTCCATCCAAACCTGCTGATAAAACAAGGGGCACTGGTTCTGTACTTAAAACTTCAGTCCCTTCTCCTCTGAGCCTGGTACCTAAGCAGCTAGAGTTCCAGGCTTTGGGCATTTCAGATGACGTTCTACATGTTCTGGAGGCATTCCGTAAGGAACCAACTCTGATCACGTGTTCAAACGGAAGAGGTTCTGGCTCTGTTGTGCAGGCAAGGAGATTGTCTTGCCTGTCCAGTGGCCCAGATCCTCTCGACTACGTCTGGTCCCTGTCACCAGGGCTCCAGATCAGATTTGTTTTATAATGAGTATTGTACTCCTCCTCATGTTGAAAATGAAGTGAGTAAAACCAAAATCTGATGCATACAAATGAAGAAACGGCACAGAGTGAAAAGTACTTTTTTAAAGAACAGTGTAGATGTATCATACAATACATACAACACCACACAAGGTTTTGCAGATTACATTTGCCCAGTGCAGCAGTGCTTGCTAAGTTAATACTAGCTCGTTACAAAAATCATGTCTCTCCCCCACACCTTTTCCTTCAGCGAGGAAAATAAAAAACTAAGGAGTGGCCAAGTTGTGACATACTGATTATCTGACGGACTACTACTATTTCTGCTAGTCGCGCAGGAATGGTGGTATTGGATCAGAGAACCAGTATGTCACAACTCTGTGCTTGCTCCATTCCATCTCCTATCCAAAAAGCAAAGACTCTGCACTCCCTGTTTTCATTGTTTTTGTTTCGTTTTCACAAGAATTGGAAAAATGAAAGAAAATCCTCTCAGGGAAAAGGGGGTTGGTAATTAACGAATCTAATGTAAACTGTACTTCCCAAGTGATTCTTTCCTGGTAATGTACTGTAACATGTCTGTCTGCCCAGTATCTCCTCATATCAGATGAGAGTTGTACTTTGCAGTTTAAAAGTACATACATACCACTCTGGACAACAGTGGACCCAAGTCGTTCAGTTGCCTTGCAACATGCCGCCCGCCTGCTCCTAGCACACTGCGTCCTCCCCTGTTTACATGTGCATTACATCATTGAGGGGGATGCACTGGAGCATCCACAACTGCATTTCCAGTGTGTGTGGGGGGCTGTACTGCACAAAAAAATAAACATTTGACCAGTGGGAGGAGGGGCGAAGATGGAGAGAAAGTACATTTTGCCAGCAGAATGCTGGGCACCAGACCGTTAGTGCACACAAATCCTGCACTAAAATGGGCACACTTGGTATGCAAATCCAGCAAAACAGGGCTCATAAATGCCCATGTGGAAAGCGTAATTAAGAGCTGTAAGCAACTTATCTGGAACCCTGACTGTCACAGCCATAGTTGTGAGCCACAACCTATATGGTGCATGTGGCTGCCATATCTGCCTACTAGGCATGGGCCAGTATGTGGAAGGTGGCACAGAAGAAAGTTATTGGGCACTTTTTCAAGGGCATGGAGAAGTTATCCCCCTCCAGTGCACAAACCACTGCCTCCGTGTGACCTACTGCTGGTGCTTGCTAAGTTGTTGGGCAAACCCTTTGAGCTGAACCACAAGTGTGAGATGTCACACTTGTGGAAGACTTATTGGTTGCTGTTACCTCAGTCGGGCAGGTTAAGTGAGCTAAAGGCACTCTTAATGGAGTCTTCATATTTAGTCTTCCAAAAGGACAAGGTTGTCCTTTGCCCCCACATGAAGTTCCTGACCAGAGTAGTTGGTTTCATGTTAACCAGGTGCTCTACGTCTGTCTACTTTCCAAAGCCTACTTTGGAAGCAGTGTGTGTGCTCCATACCATGGAGGGTTTGTGGCAAGATTTGCCAGCTGTTTGTGACCTACACTGAAGCTGCCTCTGGCAAACCAGCAGCTAAATAGGTGACTGGTAGGTGTATCACAATCCTGCACTGATCTGTGCTTCAAGTTGGGCTGCGGGGGAGCCGTCCAAGTCGTTGAAGGTTCATTCCCCTAGGCACACTTCTGCAAGTATAGCTGCTGCCAGATACATCCTGGTCGAGGATTTCTGCAAGGCTGCTACCCAATCTTGTGCATACAGGTTCATTTTTCACTACAGCATCGACATGCTGTTCAGTCGTTGTGATGCTGTCTTTGAGGCTTTAGTCTTCCAGTCTCTTTTTTTATTATTTTTTATTTAGCTTTTTGGTCTCCGCCTCCTCCCGCCAACTTGCAATGGGGACACACATACATTTTTACAGATTTTCTCCCTTGATAACCCCCAACCCCCCCGAGGCCCCGGCACACGGCTGTGCAAGCATGTGGAGGCACACTACGTACCCCTTGGCACCAGCTCGGCCCATTCCACCCCCTGATACTTTGCCATCCCCTCTCCGCCTACGCTACTCACTGGACCTCCAACTTGTGGTAACGCAATTATGGGGGGGGGGAGCCAACCCACCCTTGGGAGAGGAGAGCTGCCTGCTGGCATGCTGAATCCTGCTCCGCCCTTTCTCCCATGCCAGCACCCGATGACCCAAGGTCATTCCCGAACACTGTTGGTGGCTTAGCGTGAGGTAAGGTGTCCAGTACCTCAACCCTCTGTGCCACTGGGCTGGCTTGCAGTCTTTTTGACAAATAGAGGTGGATGCCTTGCCCCCTCTCCCTGTGGACAGCTAGGAGTCTGTCAAAGTGTACATGGTGAACTGAATACAGCTTGTTAGAAATAGAGGTTACCTGTCTGTAACCATAGTTCTACTACTGGTATTCAGTTCACGTTCACACAACCCACCCTACCTCCCCCCTGGCAGTTGGCACACCAATACCTGCTTCCATCATGCAAGATTATGATATCAGATAGGGATGTCGGATGGGGTGGAGCCAGAGGATGATACCACAGGTGGTAGGATGAGCCAAGCTTGAAGACTGTTTCAGTGATGAGCGCAGCTCAGTAAACTGCCAAAGAGTGGATAGTGAACTAACAATACCTATAAATAGAACTATGTATGGCTACATGTAAGTAACCTCTGTTTCTCTTGCAGCTCTGCTCCTTCCACTCCTTCTCCTTCTTCCCAGCCCCATTTCAGCCTGGCTTTAGAAAATTCTGCTCCACCGTAGCCTCCCTACTCCCTGAAGGGCTTGATCAGTGCCTGATCACCTCTGCCATCTTTAAATTGACCTGGCCAAAGTGTTACGTCCTGCTGGAATGGCTTGCTGGTGTTAACTCTCTGACCTTGTGTCTAAAGAGTTTAGTTCTTACCTTGTGGGTGGGTGTCAAGCAGTCTTCCTTGGAGACTTCCTCTGCTAAGGGCTATCTGTAGGACTACCTTTGGAACCTTTTGGACTAGAACTCAATTATTTGTTAAAGGAAAGCTTGGAATAATTTCAGCATGGTGGGGGGGTGGCAACGGGCACAAGGAAAGAGGATGGGGGTGTACTGTTGTTGGGGGACTCCAGACTCAAGGGGATCAGGTGGAACAGTAAGGGGGAGAGGCACAAGTGGATATAGGTGGAAGTCCATACCGGGATTAAACGCAGACCAGGCAGGACGGGCAATCCTAAGGTGCATAAGGAGGGGTAGGAGGAAACACATTGTGGTACATGTGGGGACAAATGACCTAGCGGGGGAAAGGTTGGAGATCGCAAGGGAGAGGATTGAGGAAGTGGGAAGGTTGTGCGAGGAGACGGGGGAATCTGTGGCCTTCTCAGATGTGTTCCCAGTACCCTGCGCAAGCACAGTGAGGAAGGAGAGGATTAGGAAGTTAAACACATGGTTGGTAGAATGGTGTTGAACTAAGGGGTATGGGGGTTGTGGGCGGCTGGGACAGTACCTGGGATAATAATCTGTTTGCAATGGATAGGCTGCACATGAGTGGGGAGGGGAAGGAGGTATTAAAGCAAAGAGTGGGAAGGTATATTGTGACAAAAGGTGGATTTAAACTACGTGGGGGGTGGTGGCAAGTGGACTGCAGGTAAGCAGGGATCCGACGGAGTGAAGTCACAGCTTACCCCCCACCCCCCCAGGCTAGCAGGGAAGGACTCTGGGTGGCTGAAAAGGGACGGGCTAGAAGGGAGGAGATGTAGGCCGGTGATGGAAAGGGGGCAGGATGGAGGGTAGTCTCACTGAATGCAAGGAGCTTAGGCAACAAATCAGCTGAGCTATAGAAACATAGAAACATAGAAACATAGAAGTTGACGGCAGATAAGGACCGCAAGGCCCATCCAGTCTGCCCATTTCTTTTTCTACCTTATAAATGTGCCATCGGCCTTTGCTCTGTCAGTGACCTATCTATTCATAGTCATTTGTATTGCTCCCTTATGCCTATCCCATGCCTGTTTGAAGCCCTGCACTGTATTCATAGCCACCACTTCTTGTGGTAAGCCATTCCATGCATCTACCACCCTTTCTGTGAAAAAGAATTTCCTCACATTCCCCCTTAATCGGCCTCCCTCTAATCTCATGCTGTGTCCTCTTGTCCTGCTATTTTTCTTATATTTAAACATGTTAGACTCTTTCACCTTGTTTATGCCCTTAAGGTGTTTAAATGTCTCGATCATATCACCTCTCTCCCTCCTTTGCTCAAGGGTATACATATTGAGCTCCGTTAATCTGTCCTCATATGTCTTCTGATGCAGTCCCTGCACCATTTTGGTTGCCCTTCTCTGGACTGCCTCAATTTGGTTAATGTCCTTGTGAAGGTGTGGCCTCCAATACTGCACGTAGTACTCCAGATGGGGCCTAACCAATGTCTTGTACAGAGGGATTATTACCTCTCTCTTACGACTTGTGATACCCCTACTAATACACCCTAACACCCCCCTAGCCTTACCTACTGCTTTAGAGGTCTGCTTGGATGATTTTAGGTCATCAGTGATGATGATGCCCAAGTCTCTTTCTTCCTTTGTGACTGCTAGCAACTCCTCCCAGCCTATAAGTGGCTTCAGGGTTTCTCTTCCCTATGTGCATGATTTTGCACTTCTTTTGCATTAAATCCCAGTTGCCACTCTTCTGACCATTCTGCTAGTTTATCCAGATCTCTTCTCATTCTGCCCACCCCATCTGGATCATCTACTCTGTTGCAGATCTTGGTGTCATCTGCAAACAGACAAGCCTTACCCTCTAGTCCATCTGCGAGGTCACTAATGAAGATGTTGAATAGGACTGGCCCCAGGACTGATCCCTGAGGTACCCACTTGTGACTTGCATCTCTTCTGACTGTATACCATTTACCACCACTCTGTTTTCTGCCAGTCAACCAGTTTGCCACCCAGTTGACCAACTTCTGACCCACCCCGAGCCTACCTAGCTTATTTATCAATCTTCTATGTGGAACAGTGTCAAAAGCTTTGCTGAAGTCAAGGTAGGCACATCAACTGCTCCCCTTGGTCCACCACTCTGGTTACCCAGTCAAAGAAATCTATGAGATTAGCTTGACAGGACCTTCCTTTGTAAACCCATGCTGTCTTGGATCCTGTGCCCCTATGGATTCCAGGTGTTGCACTATCCTTTCCTTAAGGAGTGCCTCCATAATCTTGCCCACTACTGAGGTAAGACTGACGGTCTGTAGTTCCCGCCTCCTCCCTGCTACCACTCTTGTGGAGGATCACATGAGCCCTTCTCCAGTCTTCTGGGACTCTCCTGTGCTCAAGAGACTCACTAAACAATTCTGCTAAAGGCTCTGCTAGTTCCTCCTTTAGCTCCTTAGTACCCTGGGATGTATGCCATCAGGTCCCATTGCTTATCCACCCTGGAGCTTAGCAAGCTCTTGTAGGACCCTTTCTTTTGTGAAGGGAGTAGTGCTCACCCTCCCTCTGTGTCCATGATGTTGAGCTGTGGGCCCTGCCCTACCTTCTCTTCAGTAAATACTGAGCAAAAGTATCTATTTAGGATAGATGCCTTTTACAGGGTCCTCCTCCTCACATGCTCCCTTTTCTCCATTAAGCTTAGCAATATCCTCTGGACTTTCTCCTTTCACTAATGTATCTATAGAAAGTCTTGTCACCTTCTTTTACTGTCCGTGCTAGTGTTTCCTCAGTTTGGGACTTTGCCTGCCTTACTGCCTTACCTGCTTCCTTAGGGCAGTTTGGTATGCCTCCTATCTTCATCCCGCTGTGTTCCCTTATATTTTCTGAAGGCCAGCCTTTTGGCTCTTGACCTTTTCTGCTACTGTATTTGAGAACCAAGTGGTTTCTTCTTTCTTTACACTCTTTCTGTCTAACACAATGGGATGTTGCTTCAAGTATTGTATCCTTAATGCTTGCCCACTTTGCCTGTACCTCCTCACCTGTGTTTCTGCCAGAGCGTAGCTTAACTCTGTTGGCCATCTTATCAAAGTCAGCTCCTCTGAGTCCCATATTTTTGCCTTGGAATGGGATGATTTAGATGTAGTAGCCAAATTGAACCATACCATGTGATGGTCACTGGCCCCAGGTGACCTTCTACCTGGAGATCTGTGATCCCTTCTTTGTTAGTCAGTACTAGATCTAGGATAGCCCTGTCTCTTGTGGGTTGCTGTACCAGTTGTTTGAGGCCCTCCCCTGCAGGAATCCACTATGTGTCTAGTTCTGGCCGATGTTCCTGCTGGTATTGACCAATCTGTATCTGGCATGTTGAAGTCTCCCATTATCAGAACCTCCCTTTAGCTGTCATGTTTTGTATATCCTCTAACAGTAATGTGTCTATGTCCTCCCTCTGGTCTGGGGGCCTGTAGACAACCCCAGTTCTTATGGCTGTCCCATTTCCTGTTTCCAGGGTGACCCACAGTTCTTCTGGCTCATTATGTGTATTCTGAATTTCTGTAGCTTTGATATTTTCATTAACATACAGGGCCACTCCTCCCCTTTTGCACCTCGGTCTCTTCTGAACAATACATAGCCAGGTACTGAAGTCTCCCAAGTGTGGTTACTGGTAAACTACGCCTCACTAATTGCTACTATGTCCAGTTTAGCCTCTGACATTATTGCTGCAGGTCTGGGATCTTATTTCCAGGCTGTGAGCATTTGTGTACATGATTTTCCATTGGCCAGATTTTTGTGTGTTGGTTGTTGGGTGAAGTTTGGCATTACCCGTGTGCATCGTGTGGGAGACAAACCTTTTTCTTACCTGGTGATGCAAATGAACTGCAAACACGCTGAATTCCTGTTTGACCACTAGCTGAGGGGAGGGTGTTCTTCCCATTCGACGATGGGGTGCTGCAACCCTCTCCCATTTGCTAGTTTAAATATTCTGCAAAGACGTCAAACTTCTGCCCCAATGCACTGACTCTCTCTTTAGTCAGATGCAGTCCATCAAATTTAAAGAACTTTTCGCTCCTCAGAACTGTTGCCAGTTCCCTACAAATCTGTGTCCTTTTTCTGGCACCAGTCCTTGAGCCACGTGTTTAGCTCCCCTATCTCCCCTTCTCTGACCTTCCGTCCATCTGCTCCCTTCTCCCCAGACTGGCAGGATCTCAGAGAAGGAGATGCTGGGACGAAATAGATGATAGTTTGTCACCCAGCCTAGTCAGGTGTTCCTTGGTCTCCACAACTGACCGGCTAGGCGAGATCGATAGTCCCTATGGTACTAGGACATCAATGTTTTCTCCTGCTTTGTGAACAATTTTAGCAATGCGGTCAGTGTCTCTCCATGCTGATGTACCTGGGAGACATCTGACCATCACCCCTGGCTGGAGATGGGTATCAACTCCCCGAATCATGGAGTCTCCTATGATCAGAAGTTTTTTGGATTTCCTTTGTGCTTGTTTAGTTTTGGTTCCTGGTTTGGGTGAGTATTGTTGTGCCAGCTCCTGTGCCGCAGTGTCCTGCTCTGCAGTGTCTTCTGCCTCTTTATTTGATTTCAGAGATAGAGGCAGATACCTGTTGTAGTGTTTATATGGTTTTGGAGGTAATGTGTTGGAGAGCAGAGAGTGATGGGGCACCTGATTTGCTCCTCCTAACCACCTGCCAACCTCCTGGACCAACTACCCTCTCGGTCAGGTTTTTCTGTTGGATGCTGGGGAAATGGCGGTGGTTCTTATAATGTATTTCCTCTTCAATATGAAATTTGAGGCGTGCAATCTCTGCCCATGCTGCCCGGAGCTGAGACCTAAGATCTCCAAAGGCCCAGCATGTAGGACAGTGTCCTAAATCCTGTAAGACTGTCCTTCTGAAAATTGTTCCACAGTACCTGCAGTTAATGAAATCCATTACAAATAAGTTGCTGGGTTTGTAACCTAGTCAGAGTAATTAGAAGCTACAGGCACTCTTAGCAGTGTGGAGGGTGAATATTGCAGCTGTCACAGAAATGTGGGCAACTGAGCACCGGGATTGGGATCTGGGAATCCCAGGATACAGATTATACAGGAAGGACCATAAGGAGGGGAGGGTGGGGTGGCAGTCCATGTCAGGGACGGATAAAATGCACAAGGGACCGGGGGAAGAAAGGAGAACAGAGGCAATCTAGCTGCAGCTCCTAGGCTCAGGGGGTAGGAAACAGGTTTGGGGTGGTATACAGGCCAACGTCCCAGTCTGAGGAGCTTGACAGGGAATTAGTAGGACAAATCAGAAAGGTATGTAGAAAAGGGAAGGTGGTCGTCGTGGGGGATTTCAACTTGCTGGGGGTTCACTGGAGCATTCTGGTCACCGCCACTGCTGGGGGGCAGGTGCTCTTGGATGTGATCCAGGAGGGTCTCCTGACACAGTTGGTTAGTGTACCTACTAGGCTAAAGAACACTTTAGATCTGGTATTGTCGAATGGGGAGGCAGTAAGGGAAATAAAGGTGGAGAACCCCATAGCTGACAGCGATCACCAAACAGTGTGGTTTAATATCATGATGTACAGGGAGCCAGAGAAATCAGTTACTCAGGTGGTAAACTTCAAGGGGGCGGACTTTGGGAGGATGCAGGAAGTACTGAAAGGGATGCTGGAGGGCATAAGGCAGGAGATGGACGTAGAGCAAAAATGGGATATTAAACTGGGTGTAACCCCCCTGCAAATGGAGGTTCCCGAAAGTCTTCCAGGAGCTTGCCTGAATGTTCCAAGCCTGGGTCGTGTTCGGCGTCTGTGCTGCTTAACTGTGGTTACAAGTGAGTGCTGTTTGATCCTCCACATACTGTCTCTTTAAGACTTAGTTTGTATGGAGGGACTGTGTATTTAATGCTCGAATCCCACCCAAGCTGCGGAGTAATCGCTCCATTTTGCGATTGCTGAAGGTGCAAAGGGAGTCCATCTGAAAGCTGTAACTGTTTGCCTGTAATCATTTAAAGCATTAGCAAAATTGTAGTTTGTCTAACCTGCCTTTATTGCAGCTGGGACTCTGTGTGTGTTACCTCTCCATTTGGGACCTAAATTGCTGTGCTGGGCCAGTTAGGTTAAGGGAGCCCTAAAATGGAGCCTGTGGACGAATCGGAACTTGGACTCCTAATTTGAGCCAGCCACAAGGGGATTGTATGGGCAGTGACTCTGGGAAATGAAGTTTTGACCTTGGCGCCTTTTTCTACCAACAGAGGGAGTCTTATTGTGAGTGACAGCTGAATTAGCCAACAGAATAGTGTAGAGCTAAAGGAAATGCCCTGCTCTGTGACTGGAAAGATCAGATCAGTTGTGGCAGTGAAGAGAGGAGGAGCTGTGTGTTTCTGTGGTGTATAGTTTTGCACAGGACGCGCATGTGAGGCCCTGAGTTTGTCTGCAGGCTTTGTGAGTGCCAGTTTGGACTGAATCCGAGTTGTGAGGAGAAAGAAGCACTAGAAGTGTGGAACCCAGGCTCACCCTGTAGAAGACTGGAGAAATTGCTGAATTGCGCTGTGTCTGTCAGGAACTGAAGCTGCTGTGTGTGCTCCCGGGTATTTTGCAGTAATTGCGATTGGGATCGAGGAGCAGCCTGCCTAGTATAGTACTTTCCTTTTACATATAAATGTGCGTAGAGCTTGTGGGGAATTGCTATTTTCAATCCCCTGTACAGTGAATTGAGTGCTGAAGCTGGAGGTAAACCCCAGCTTAATTCGGACTACATCCGTTTGCTATCAACTGTAGTGGGGTCCAGTCACAAAGACCTTGTTCCCATGCCCTGCTCTTCTGGCAATCCAGAGGGACACTCCACATCCGATCCCCAGCTTGGGTGTTGAGCACAAATCAGGGTATTCTCCTGCAACTTGTTTTTCAATCACAAGTGTGTCATCTAATTGTTGTTTTCACTGTTTCATGGACTGAGCCCTCCGGCTCTGAATTACAGTTGGGTGTTGTGTGTGTATATATTTTCTTCTACAGGGCCGTATCCATCTGCACCTGCCGGGCAACGGACCTGACTAGCCCCCTCCCCCCAACCTGAGTACCCAGAGTGTGACTTCAGACCCTGTATGTATGCACAGTACTGTGATTTAATGCCACTAATTAACCTGATTTCACCCTCCCGTGTTACTGTCCCCTAAATAAATCAGATTTGTTGTTGTTATACTATATACTGTCTGTGGTGGTGGTACTTATGGAAACAGCATTGTGTCTTGCTGTGTATGTTGATTAACCTAACTTTACAGGGGGTCCTCGGAGACGTGCTGCTGAATCAGTCTCGAGGGTAAGTGTTATCTATATGAGTGAACAGTGTGTAAACATGGGGTATTGGGGCTGTAACTCCGGTGTACTGTGTGAGCCACTAGGGGGAATAAAAGAGGGTCTCTGTGTCCCAGAGGGCTGTGACCAAGTTAGTCTAACCACTACAAACCCAGACCTCTGGGTGGAGGCACCCGCCATAGGACCTAGGCCCCTCAACCTGTCCGTAGTCAAACAGGCAGGGGTAGTAGCCCTTGGGATAGCACCACCTAGGGGTTACACAGGGGATTACAGAGGCAGCAGAACCCTGCACCAAGACGCAGAGTAAGAGGAGTAGAGCAAGAAAACCATGCTGGTTGAACAGTGAGGTAGTGGAGGTGGTGAGGGAAAAACGAGAGGTGCACCAGAGGTATAGGAGGATGGGGAAGGAAATGGACAGGGAGGAGTATGCAAGATGGTCCAAGGAGGTGACCAGAAAAGTGAGAGAAGCCAAGGCCCAGAGGGAGCTGAGATTAGTGCAGGGAATTATCGGGGGATTTTCAGATACATCAGGGAGAAAAGAAGTGCAAGGAGACAATAGTGAGGATAAAAGGGTGGGAGTGGATGGAAAGGGGAGGAGCTGGCAGAAGCACTGAATGAATACTTTTGCTCAGTGTTCATGGAAGAAAGGAGACCTCTATCACCATGGGCTGGGAGGGTGGGGACGGGGCAAAGGAGGCGACAGATGGAAGAATTGAGGTAGGTAGAGTCGTAGAGGGACTGAGGGCACTGAAGGTAGACAAGGCACCAGGACCAGATGGTATCCACTCCAGGGTGCTGAGGGAGATGGAGGTGTTGGCGGAGCCACTGGCAGATCTGTACAGCACCTCACTGGAGTCTGAATGTGTGCCACTGGACTGGAGAATGGCACATGGAGTACCATTACACAAGAGAGGACCAAGGGATGAACTGGGTAATTATTGTCTGGTAAATCTCTCCTCCATAGTGTGCAAACTCATGGAAACTATACTAAAGGAAACATTGGTGTTGTACCTGGAGGACAGTGACCTCCAGAATGTGAGGCAGCATGGGTTCATTTCAGGGAAGTCTTGTCAAACCAACCTGATGCAATATAATGACTGGGTGACAGGTGAGCAGGATAAGGGTCATGCGATGGATTTTACTTGGACTTCAGCAAGGCCTACGATTTGGTACCTCATGGGCTGCTTGGGGGGAAGCTAACTGGTGTAGGGGTAGGGGCAAAAATGACTAACTGGATTACAAGCTGGCTGAGTTGGAGGCTGCAACAGGTGGTGGTGAGAGGGGAGCTCTCCACTCCAGGGCCGGTGACGAGTGGGGTGCCACAGGGCTCTGTGCTGGGGCCAGTATTATTTGGGCTCTTCATATCAAACATTGTACACGGGGTGGTGAGCAGGGTAAGTCTGCTTGCCAACGAAACCAAAATCTGAGCAGTAGTGGATAGAGGGAGGGATGGAACCAGCTGTAGGGGATGTAAGCAAGCTAGAGGAGTGATCAGAGAGGTGGCAGCTGGGGTTCAATGCAAAGTGTAAGGTTATGCACTTTGAGGCGAAGAACCAAAGGAGAGAATACTGATTTTGGGGGTTTAAGCTGGGAATCACTGAGGAGAGAGAAAAGGACCTGGGGTAATAACAGGGACCATGAACAACACTGCCTAGTGCAGGAGAACGGCTGCAAAAGCGAACAAAATGCTGGGGTGCATAGCGGGTGGGTTTTCATCTAGGATAAGAGAGGTGATCTTGCCGCTCTACAGGTCGCTAGTAAGACCACACTTAAGAGTATTGTGTGAGGTTTTGGAGGCCATACCTAAAGCGTGATATCAGGCTACTGGAAGGGTGCAGAGGAGGGCAACAAAGATGATATGTGGAATGGAGGGGGAGAGACTGAGAGCAGGCTGGGAGACCTGAATATGTACACCCTGGAGGATGGGGGACATGATAGAGACATTTAAGTATCTGAAGGGAATCAATAAAGATGAGGCAGACAGGGTCTTTAAGCTAAGGAGGGGGAGGGACACCAGGGGGCACTGGCTAAAAAGAGAGTGGGAAGATTTAGGAGGGATATGAGGAGACACGATTTCAGAGGGTGGTAGCAAAGTGGAATGCACTACCAGAATGGGTGATGGGTGGGGGAGGTGAGGAGTGGCAGTGGGATGACAGGGGGGTGGATAAGGCAGCTGCAAACTAGGGGTGCTAGCTACACACTTGAGCAGACTTCGATATTTTCGATATGTGCCATGGGATCTTTAGCAGTGACCAGTGATGGGCAGAAGGAGCTTCAGTTTTAAAGAGATCTTGCTTCGAGAGGGTTCCTGCAGTAGGTCTTCACATATAGGACTGTGCCCCCAGCGTCTGGATCATACGGTAAACTTCTGGCTAGCAATCTATTGCAGGGGACCGTCCTTGGCGTTGCATGACGGGACGTCTGCGTAACCGTATATAGGGGCAGTCCCCACGCCTGCCCAACAGTTCTTTCCTGCCGTTGACCTGAATTCATCGGACCTCGCAGTGAACTCTGCTGTAGTCCACCGACATTTTATATAAGTGTTTTCTGTCCATTTTCTTAAATTTTGTTGCACTTCTTTGCGCAAAATTAAAAAAAGTGCTCACAGTGCAGAGCTTAGATCCCACACGAGGACTGTCACTCCCACTGCAAATTCTGCCTGGGCCCCAAACACCAGGTGGCTGATTGCAAGATCTGCCAGTCCTTTAACAGGCCACGTTCCCGGCGCCAGAAGGCCCTCAATGCCCATCTCCTAAAACAATGCCTTGCATCAATGGAAAAGGAGCTTCAGGAGCTCCGGGAATGTTCCTCTTCACCCACCCCAAAGAAAAAGAAGCGCCAGGAAAAGTCTCCCTCTGTCCAGCATCACCAGACAGCCGACTCCACTTCGGATGGGGCCTCCACATCTGTGAGTACTCCTCCTAGGTGTCCATCTGCCCTGGCGGATTGGACGCCTCCCCGCCTTGGTCAGCGGGCAACAAGGGGATTCCTCTCCGGAGGACTTACTTTCGACCGATGTCTCTCTCTGGCTCTGCCGTGGGGTGCTCGGCCTCTGTCTATAAGCCGGACACCAGCTCCTCTGCTGCTGTCCACTCAACCAGGACTGATAAGTAGGATGTCTGCTCCTCCAATGCCCACCCTCCTGAAGGTGATCAGTCTGTCACCGGCTCGTCCGACCAATCAACTGAAGTGCTCCCATCAGATCCTTCCTTGGTTCCCGACGTCACACAGAGCCAGCTTCCAGGTTCCCCTGCATCCCTCTAGGGCCTCACTGACCCGGGTGACCTCTCGTTTTCCCTGGACATCTGGGACTTGAGTTCCACTGTTAGTGAGACCCCTCCTGCGTCGGGCCTTCAAACTGAGATTTCTGCTTCCCTAGCAGACCTGTTGACGGGGGTATCGGTTCCCTTACCTTTCTCAGATCAGACGTCTGGAGTCATTTAACACCCCCGACGCCAGGCCAATCTCCAGTTCAGATCAACACAGATTTGAGGATGGACTCTGGGTTTTCTGCTCAGACACCAGAACCCACTTCTGGCCCGTTGGAGATCCCTATAGAGACCCCAGGCTGGCCGATGGACCCACATACTCCCAGTGGTCCCTCGGTACTGCCACCTTCTGGGCCTTCAGTCCCTCTGCTGTCTGGCCTCTCTGGCAACTGCCTCGGCTACCCACCGCCACAGTTCCCATACTACCCGGCTAAATTATGCGGCCTTCCAGAAGTCTGCTTTATCTGACGTGGAAAAGGATCTACAGGCTATTCCGGATGAGGACCTCAGAAATAAGCTTCTGGAAAAAGAAAGACTCAACAAGTCTTCATGCCGCCATGCTTTGCAAGCCACCTATGATTCAGTTGATTCGGTGGCCCTGTGCACTGCTACAGGCATTTGTTTGTGGTGTTTGACTTGGCTCTGGCTTGTGGGACTGGTGCAGGACGTCCAAAGCACTCTTCTGGATGCCCCCTTCAGGGGTTCTGTCCTTTTTGGAGGCAACACTAAGGATATAATATCGGAGCTACAGGAGAGCGCCAGGTCACTTAAGGATGCCCACTCCATGTATCGCTCGGGCCAAAACCCCAAGCAGCCTTTTCGTCGCCCTCTGAAGAGGTGGAATAAGCAGAACCAGGGCAGACAACAGGGCGAGTGGCGTGACAGACTCCCCAGGCAAAAGCTCAAAAGGCTGCTGGAGATGGCAAAACGTTCCTCCCGTCTGCATCCTGACTCGAGGGACCCCTCCTGTCTTTCAAGAGGAACCCATGGGGGGAAGGTTTGCTCTCCACCTGGAAGGCGATAACCGCAGACGCTTGGGTACTTTCACACCCAGACGTCAGGGTACATCCATTTCAAAACAGGGCTTGTCTAAATGGTTGACTAATTGCATCTTGTACATCTACCAGAAGTACGAGAAACCCCTTCCGGGGAAGTCAAAGGCCACTTGATACATGGTATGGCTGCCTAGACGGCGTTCCTGCAGAATGTGTCCGCAGATATTTGTGCCACAGCCACTTGGTCATCCATCCATACTTTCACCAAACATTAAATTCTGGACATCACTTCCCGGCATAGGGCTGGTTTTGGCCTCGCCTGTTCTGCAAGGCCTTCTGTCATCCGCTTTGTAGTTGGCAGACGTTTCCTCCTCCCGGAACTTGGTCTCCGATTTCTTTTTCTTGACTGCTTGGTATTTAGTCCTGTATGTGAAGACCTAGTGCAGGAACCTTCTCGAAGTAAGGTATCACAGTTGCATAAGAATTTACCATAACAGTAGATCTTCGAGAGAGGTTCCTGCAGTAGGTCTCATTTTCCCTCCTACCTTCCCCCAGCTCCTGCTTTTTCCTCTCCTTTCCTTTCCCAGGGCTTTGTTTTTCAGTAGCACTGGGCTCCAGGAGTTGTACTCCTTTCTCCCGTTTTCTTCTTTTCGGGATCTTCCAGTGGGAGAATTGGAGAGCGGGAATGGGGACTGCCCCTGTATACGGCCACACAGAGGGCAGTCCCCCGTTATAGATTGCTAGCTTGAAGTTTGCTGTGCGATCCTGACACCAGGGGGCGCAGTCCTATATGTGAAGACTTGCTGCAGGAACCTCTCTCGAAGATTTACTATTGTAGTAAGTTCTTACATAACTGTAATTTCCTGCCACTATTTGGACAACTTTGAAAAATGTAATATTTAGACGAAGTTCTGCTTATTTAATATTTTTCTTGTCAATTTCACTCATATCTTTATTACAGAGGTCATTTACCTGTAAGCAGGATCCTGCCATATCTGCTATGGCTTCTTGTCTACACCTGACATCACAGTTGTGTTTATGGCATCAAAATCTGTTACTGGCCCAGTGGCGCTGAGGGTTGAGGCACTAGATTCCTCACCTTATGCCTCACTGGTGACGCCATGGTTCGTGGTGCAAGCGGTCGCTGGGTTGGCTGGGAGGAGGAGGAGGATTGAGCATCCCAGCACAGCCTCCTTGGGGTTTGCAGCAGTCAGTGTCGGCCTGGCTGGCACACTGATGCTGATAAGAGGGCAGAGGTGGGGCAGACTTAAGCAATAATGAGCGACAGGGTGTGTGTTGTGCTGAGATAATGTCACGCCTGGGGTGATTAGGCCACGAGGGTTGCAGGCCGAGTGCGACTAGTCACCCTAGAAGTGACGTTATCCCAGCACAACACACACCCTGGAGTGCATTATTGCTATTATACAATGGCTTGGGTATAAAGAGAAAAAGGAAAGAACATTAAAATGTATATTTTTAAAGACATTTTCAGTTAATTTTTAGAGGGGAGGTATACACGTTTAAAAAAAAAAAAAAAAAAAAAAAAATTGTTCTGTTTCACTGTTCCTGTAAGCAGGAATAGCGAGAGTTTGCTGAATTGTGCTGAACTCTTGTGTACCCCCTCCCAAACACACACACACACACACACACACACACACACACACACACACACACACACACTACAGGAAGCTGGGACTCTGGAGAATGCGACTTCTTTCACTTTTTTTTTCTTATGATGCGCTGCTGTTGCTTTTGTGAACAGAGCAGGTGGAGCTGCATTCATGGTACTGCGGAGCTCAGCAGAGCAGATAAGTTGTAAAGCTACGTTTACTGCGAGTGAGCCGGAAGAGTGCAACATGAAGAAATTAAGAGAAAAATAGGAACGATCAGCTTCACAACCACAGTAAAAGAGAGAGTCTACATTTATTAAAAAGAAACAGATTTTTTCTTTTTTGACATACAAATACATATATATCTACAGGTACAACAATGACAGGATTGCTTAATTACAAATATTTGATTGGGTCCTATACATAGTAATCATGCTAAGTGTTATAATCTATTTTATTTAAATCATCAATTAGCTGAACAATACAGAGCTTCAATTTATAGGCATTCCATCATTACAAGTTTTCTAATCTCTGGTTAATTTTGGGGTTTCCAGCGAGCCAGTACTATTGTTCCCAGAGCATTATCACGGGTGTCTGGTTAAAATTTGCCTTCATAATTATCCTGCTGTTGGGAGGCGAGAAATGTAATATATTTATTTTATTTTAGTCCCCATCTCTTGATAGAAACCCTTAGAGAGACCATCATTACCGTGGGTCCACCAAGGTCTCTGTAGTTGAGAGGAGATTTTTTGGTTATTTTTACCTGGTTGGTTCCCATAGGGGTTTAGATTAGGTTCTTCTCTTAGTAATGGACCCTTTTCTAATTCTTGGGGAGCAGCACCGTCTCACCGGCAATCCCATAGTTTCTTTATCTCTCACTGGTTATAAAAAAGGGGTCTACATTCGGGCTTTGATTTGGGTTACAAGGGTGCAGTTGTCCAACTGGAGTCCTATAGAGTCAACCCACAAGATAATACAGTACTGTTCATTAATTATCAAGTAATGTGTTCACCCTTTTCATATGGTGTTCCATTAAGTCAGAAGTGCATGCCACCTATTATGGGCAGTTTCTCCTCAGTGACCAGCCTGCTTCCGACTCCGCGGAATGATCCCAACTCCCCAGTGACTCCTGCTCTGTACCCTGCCCGTCATTAACATCCTCTTATGGTACAAAGAGTTATCCTAGAAGGATATAACAGCCAGCGGGACCACCTTTCTGCAGATTTCTCCTTCTTTCATTCAGGCTATGTAATTTGTTCTAATCGGTAAATCTGTTTGGTTATGCCCCACCATTCAGGTACTGTGGGTTTTTTTATCCGTCAGCCACAGCTTGCTGATAGCTTTTTTGGCTGCGGTTAACAGTAGGTGTAGAAGATATCTACTATTCGGGTTCCTTAACTCCTGAGGGGTGTCCAAGAAAAGGAACATCTCCCTGGTCAAATGGAGCTGAGGGCCAAATATCCTTCTCGGGTGATCCTGTAGGAGATCCCTAAATGGTTCCAGGGCCCCACATGATGAGTGTGCGCGTGGCTTTGGGTTCACCACACTGTCTCCAGCACCCAGCCGAGGCTGCTGGGGAATAGTGCCTGGTCATAACTGGCGTCCTGAAAAATCTAATTAGATTCTTCCATGCATATTCCCGCCACTGATGGGAGCACGTGACTCGAGAGGTGTACTCGCAGGCCCTCCGCCAGTCCTCCTGTGTGAGGGGGTTTCCCAGTTCCTTCTGCCATTGTGCTCGGATATTTTCCGTGTAAGCTTCTCCATGTGTATTTTGGGCCTTACAGTACAGAGAAAATAGTCTTGTTCCCATCCCACCTTTATTCAGTTGAAGTTGGACCTCTAACAACGAAGGGTATCTCTCAGGAAGGACCACCTCCGGGAGCCCCTGAACATAGTGCCGAAGCTGCAAGAACCGATAAAAAAAAATTCCTGTTTGGTATATTGAACTGCTTCTGTATTTCACTAAAGGGCCACATCTTACCGTGAGTCATTATTTGGGGAAGATATTTCAGCCCATATCTCTCCCATATCCCGAATCCATGATCTAGCCTGTTAGGAGGAAAATCCACTAGGTTCGCTATGGGGCAGAGCAGACTCAAAAGAGGTTCTAACATCTGGTTTCTTTTTAATTTGCTGCCAAATCCTACAGCATGCAGTCAACCAGGGATCATCTGAGGCAGGGGTTCCCGTCCTTGGCTCCGTATTATAAATGTGTTGAAAATAATCCCTGTCTGGTAGTAGAGCTTTTTCTATCTGCAGCCAGTGTGGTTGACCTACCCCGATTTGCCTCGCCATTATTATGTGTGTCATCATAGCAGCATAATAGTATAATCTGTAGGTCAGGTAGTGCGAGACCCCCGTCCTTCCGTGGAAGTGTCAAGATCCTCGTCCTGACTTGGGGTCTCCCGCCCAACCAGATAAACCTGGAGATATGTCTGTTCCATTCCCTGAAGGTTTTCTTTGTAATGTGTAGAGGGATATTCTGGAATAGATGCAAGGCCCGGGGCAGGGTGATCATTCTTATTAATTCGATCCTGTGGCTCAGAGTGAGAGGCAGCGTGGCCCATGAACCCAAGTCAGTTTTAAGTTGTGATGTAAAGGGATCATAGTTATTTTTGAAAAAATCTTCATTTCTTTGAGAGATATATACACCCAAGTGTTTTAGTTTTGTGAGACTCCAGTTGTATGGAAAAAGAGAGGAAACATGTGATGAGGGTGTGTAATGAAATGTGAGAATTTCTGTTTTTGCTAAGTTCAGCTTATAGCCGGAGACCCGACTAAATCGGTCCAGAAGTAACTGAATCGCTGGCATGGACTGTTCGGGATTCGAGAGATACAATAGTACATCGTCCGCATATACGGCTATTCAGTGCTCCATACCCCCCCAAATTCACACCAGTGATGTTTCCTGGTTCTCTTACCGACTGAGCTAATGGTTCAATAAATTCCACAAAGAGTAGGGGCGACAACGGGCATCCCTGCCTAGTCCCCCGCCTCAGAGGGAAGTATCCCGAATGGTGGCCTCTCACCTTGACACGTGCTTGAGGGGCCGGTAGATGTTTTGTAGGACTCCACTAGAGTCCTGGGAATACCCAGTTTAGCCAGAACTTTATAAAGAAAAGGCCATTTAAACTTCGTCGTAACGCCTTCTTCGCGCCGAGGCTGATAAGAACCGATGGGGGTATCGCTTGTTCGCATTTTATGGGAAATATGCAGAGTGCGCTGATGTTGTCTGTTGTAGAACGTTGTCTAATAAAGCCAGTCTGATCTTGTTCTGTTAACTGAAGCATTATTTTGTCTAGGCGTTGTGCTAGTATGTGCATGAATATCTTATAATCACAATTAAATACCGAGATGGGTCTGTATGAGCTACAAAGCTGGGGATTTTTCCCAGGTTTCGGGATTACTGAAATAGTTGCGAGTGCCCATGACGGTGGTGGGGGTTCCCCCTCAAGGATAGAGTTGTACAGGGGTAAAAGCCGCTTTATTTGTTGCCTCAGTGCCTTATAAAACTCGTTTCCATACCCATCGGGACCTGGAGATTTTAGGGTTTTTGCAGTGGAAATCGCTTCCATTATTTCTCTGTTATACCGGCCCCTAGGGCTTCACTACGGTCCGCCGCGAGTCGGGGCAGTGTTATCCCATTTAAATATTCCATAATCTGATGCTCAGTAGGCAAGCTCTCTGGAGAGTACAGATTGGAATAGTATTTTGCAAATGCTTCAGCAATTTCATGTATTTTAGTTAGGGGTTGGCCCACAGTGGGGTGTCTAAGTGAGGTAATCGTTGAAACCCTCTTTTGTCGCCTTACCTGGTACGCCAGTAGCCTGGAAGCTCGAGGTCCCACCTCATAGTATTTCTGTCTCAGAAATGTTAATGCTATCTCGGTCTGTTGTAATGCTAACCGGTCCATCTCCACCTTAACCTCCTGAAGTCTGGGGAGCACTGTCGCATCTCCCATCTTGTGCGCCATTTGGAGAAAGTGTAAGTTCTCCTCCAGGGTGTTCCTATACTCCCTTCTTTTCCGGTTCAGTTCTGTTGTGTGTTGTATAATATGTCCTCTAAGGACCGCCTTTATAGTGTCCCAGTGTAGTGCAGGTGCGATGTCCACGGGAGGATTGAATTCCAGTATCTCAGTTAGTTTATCTGAGATAAATTCTCGAAATTTCTCTGAGCGTAGATAATAGGGGTTAAGTCTCCATTCTGTGTTTTTTACACAGATCCCCAGCTCCCATGTCGAGCTCACCGTGTAATGGTCCGAGGCGGAATGTCACCTATCCATGCATTCCCCAATTGGCCCAGATATTCCATCTGGGTATATCTGTGATCTATGCATGTGTATGTTCTATGGGCTGCTGAGTAATGTGTGTAGTTCCTTGCCCGTGGATGTAAGTGCCTCCAGACATCAATCCATCCTACCTCTTTAGTGAATCTCCTAAAAAACTTCTGTGCCGGTGTTTGCCTATGGGTTCTCAGATTAGTAGTGTCCATCGTGGGATGTTGTGTCAGATTGAAATCTCCTGCTAGAAGGAGCATGCCCTTCGTATTTTGTAGGATTTTGTCCAGGAGCATTCTCAGCTGTGGAACCTGTATTGCAGGGGGAAAATATGCATTCGCCAAGGTGACCTGAACTCCATTTAATGTGCCTGCACCATTACCAACCTGCCCTGAGTCACAGATGGTTCTTTGATGTTGAAATGGGGTACCTGCTGCATAATTATTGCCACCCTCCGCCTTCCTGACCCAGCCGATGAGCTGAACAAAGTTCCCTCACTGAGCTTAGCCAGCTTGAGGTGTTCCTCAGGGCCCAGATGTGTTTCTTGAAGGTAGACCAAGTCTGCCTTACTCCTGCCGAGGTAAGCCAGGACCCGAGACCTCTTAACTGGGGAGGTTATACCATTTATATTCAGGGACAACAGTTTAACTGGAGAATTAGCCATTGTTTCTCAAAGGTGGCCCCGCTGGAAAGAAGTGTTCTCCCCTCCATCATCCAATCGAACACTGCAATCATTACCTGTCTTTTCCAACTCATAGCCATCCAACAAACATATGAACATGGAACAATCAATCAATTCGAACACTGACCAACAATATACAGAACTGGTACTTCCAACTATTGGGAACTGCCTCAGTTCCCTTGGTAAGGAAGGGTCCTTACCTTGAGGCTTCATCACCCAAGGTGATGCCTCCGGACACACTAAGTGTCGATTAGGGTAGGAAAAGGAAAAGGTGGAGAGTCTTCATGATTTGCGCCAGATCCGCTCTTTTACTCTGTCCTGGAATGATGAGTGGATGATTCTATACTGTCAGGTGTGCCTGCCTATCCCTCTTTTCTGCTCTGCTCAGCCTCCGATGTCCTCCCTCTTCTGGAGTGCGTGGAGAAGTCTCCTCTGTTTATTACACCCTTTAGGCCTCGAGTAGACGGGCCTCCTTCTGTTCTACCACCTTCCTTCAAATCTGTCAGGCAATTCTTTTCTTAGGGTCCGGCAAGGGGTTCCGAGGTAGGCCCGTTACTCACATGTACCTCCCTCCGTCTCTGCTGTCTATCCATCCTTCCAGTGGTGTGGGTCAGGGTCGGTGCTCCAGCTTACCTCACTATTCTTTTTCCTCTATTGCATTCAGTAATTCCAATTAACCTTGGGCTCCCCTCCCTCATCTCATCCTCACCTCCGCCTTTCTCCCTCCCCCACCCTTTCTATTCTCCTTGTGTTGTTTGGATTGCCTCGGCAAGGGTATTGTTGCTTTATCCTTCTCAAAGCCTCAGTTCTGAGGTTGTGTCTGAAACATTACCTACATCCTCTCTACTCTGGCTTTACCCTATCCTATTGGTCTGTATTGGTTCTCCCTCCTGCTGTTTCTCCCCAAACCTTTAGTCCTAGGTCCCTCTGACTAGCTATTACCTGGGTTCTCCTGAGTTTGGGCGTTACAGAGTGCCCTGTAATGAAAAGTCCACGGATATTTTGCATTTCTCCTCTCGAAAGTTAGGTACCTTCAATTTCCTGTACTCGCTGCCTACCCACCGAGCCTGCAATCAGTAGTCTTCTCCAATCCCCTGTATATTGTTTATTCTGAGTTTGACATGCATAAACCCGTCTCCCTATCAACCAGGTCCATGGACTGGCCCTTACTGCACCTCAAGAGGACACGCCTGCCGTCCCCGCAACATCACTCACTCCTTCGAGGTTCCACAAGATGTGTCAAAATGCGGCCTTGTTCTGTTTCCATTCTAGAGCCGGAGACGGTCCATCCTGTGGACTGTAACGGCCAGCCCTATATGACCCGCCCATCCCTCCGACTATTTATGGCCCCCAAGAGAGTGACCCATTGTCTTCGGACAGGCATACTGTGTCTGACGTAACTTGCAGTCAGTAATCCTGAACTCCGGGAGTATAGCCCTCTGAATTCGTTGTATGGGAGGGTGTTAACCAGAATAGGTCTGTCTGATCATATCATTTCCCACCATTCAGTTGCTGCCCTCTTCCCGCTTCTCAACATCGTCTCCGGGCCTCCCGCAGGGACGCATGGAGTGAATCCCGCAGCAGACAGCCAAGCCGACCATCGTGGGTAACAATGCTTACAATGAGGGAGACAGCAGGATCCTCGGGGAGGCGTCCTCGCACAACAATTTCAAATTCAAATCAGTGTTTCTCTGTGTAAACATTGCATAGTTGTTTTTTAATTCAGTGCCACAGGATGCAAGTAATAAATTGAAAGGTCTCCCTGCCCTCAAATTACCTCCTTTATTATGTGCTCTCCCTCCTCTCCTTCCTAGGTTTTGCTGTAGGTTACAGCCTATGATGTTTTCATCAGGATAAGTAAGCTCATTCGGATACTTCCCATGCCTTCCACCCGACACCCCCCAAGCTCTGATCCTTCTCGCCGCCTTTGACTCCCCACCCCTTCTCCCCAACATTATGCCTGGTCTGCCTATCCCATCCAACTGACATCTTTGGGATCGGTCAGACCCCACTCCTTTTCGCCTGCTACCCCCTCCCTTCCGAGGTCTCCTTTCCATTTTATATTCGGTTCATCTCTAGAAATGTAGTTGTCTGGACCATGAAAACCCCTTCTCTACCCTCTGCAGCTTCCCGGGCTCAGATAGCGTAACAGGCTGATCAGCAAGAGCTGCTCAGGAATTTCACTTTGCATCCCCCGGTATCCTCATCCTCTGTCCCAGGCACTCCCCCTCTGTTCCCCTAACTGTATCCGTCCCCTCATCCGTAGTGCAGCCAGAATTTCGGGTTAATTATGTAAGTATAATTGGTAGTCCTCCCCCTACCCCTCTGTCCAACTGCTGATCACTTATTGCTATAGGCTGCTATATTATGTAATCCCCCATCCTCGCCTTCCCTGATTAGTATAGCTGATCCATTATACTCCCCACCATATCTCCCTTCCTCAAGGATCATTCGCTCTCAATCCCTAGAAGTGCAGTTATTTATAAATTAAAGACTATTAAAGACGATTCCTTCAGTTCTCTCGTGTCTGGAGCTTACAGCGCTAACCAGACCATACTTCAGTCGAGTGTCTCCTCCACATATGTGGTTATATTATTGTTCAGCAAATGTAGATCTACTTATGGTTTTCAGCCTCCGTCTCCCTTCTGTTCCGACCCTTCATTCCTGAAGCAGCTTGTTTGTTAGGCTGCCACAATGTTTTGATTGCTTCGGCCCCTTGTCGTCGCCTAGCCTCTCATTGTCCTTGCCACATTTTCTGGGATAGTTTAGATGCTATGGAGGTCCCTGGATTAGGTCGCTGTGGGTGTGCATCTATTTCTCTAGATCGCAGTTCTTGAGCTGCTGTGGCCAGATTCTCAAACGTTAACGGGCCCTCTTCGAAAAAGACCACGAGTTTCGCAGGGTATGGCGTCCTGAAACGGATTCCCTTCGCCTTGAGTGTCCTCATCAATGGGATGTAGGCTTTACGTTTGGCCATAATCTCTGGCGAGTAGTCATTTTCGAAATAAAGCCTGCTGCCCAGCAGCTGCAACCACTCTCGTCTTCCATGCAGTGTGAAGCACTAATTCTTTGTCCTGAAACCTCAAAAAACGGACTAGGATTGTTCTAGGCCTCGCACCCGATGGAGGCCTTGGGCCCAGGGTATGGTGTGCTCTGTCTATTTCCAGCAACACAGAAGGTGGGAGTGATAACAGGTCTCTTAAAGTTTTTTGGATGAAATTCCGAATCTCGTTTCCTTCAGCCTCTTCATGTTTTCCGGAGATTTGGATATTATTTCTTCTGCTCCTACTCTCTGCATCTTCCGCCGGTTTTGTAAAGCAGTGATTGTGTTATGGAGTTGTACTATTGCCCTTTCCATCTCTCGTAACGCTGATCCGCCGCAAGGGCCTGGGTCTCTGTCTCCTCCTGTCGCCTCCAGCTTTCCCATATCTGTGCGTAGGGCTGCCGTTGTCAATCTGATTTTTTTTCTGAAGTCTCGTAACTCTGATAACATCTGGGTCATTTGTCTTTGCAGTATTGTGGTGGGGATTTGACTCCCCTCCGTGGCTTCTTGGGAGGATCCAAACGAGGCCTGCGATCCCTCACTCTCCGAGCCGTCGTCCAGTAATCGCTCCGCATCTGGCAGGTCTGTAGCTTTAGTTTTCACTCGATCATTCTTTTTCCCCATATTGAACCTCTCTTAACTTTTCTCTAGTTTTTACTGAATTTGAGAGTAAATGAGAGTTTTTACAGGCGGATCACGACGGAGCCCTCTAACTCAGGCTGTTACCCAGGGCATGATGTCACCGGAAGTCCTCTCCAGATTTTTTTTTTTAAGCGCTGCTTCAGTTCTGCTGAATAATATGCACCATGACAGAGCGGTGTCAGTGAACCGCGTGACCGGCAGTTAGTCTCCGCGGTTCACTGAAGCCGCTGATTTTTGGAAAGTAAGTAAACAGGCATAAAATTCATGTTGTGGTGGAGTAAAGTATCTGACTTGGTGTGAAGGAGGTTTTTATTTTAAATTATAAAGAAGGAGGGAGCACTCCGCCAAAGCTTGTGAACGGGAATTTTTACCGATCAGGATGGGGATCACTGAGGCAGGCTGCATGGAGTGATTTGGCAAACAGTTGATACGGTCATGTCTGTGTTGGGATTAGATCCGTGATGTTGTACTGAGATAACATCACGGGTCCAGTCCAACACTGACCAATCAGTGTTCAGGATTCTTTCACGCCATTGTATAATCGGGCATGAAGCATATGGGAGCATGCACTGCACTGCCATTGGAGTCCTTGCATGCTCCCTCTGCAGGGGAGAAAAGGGAAAATGCCGGTGGCTGGATGATGGCGGCATTTGCAGGTCCTGCCCCCGGCCCGTCTGACCAGTGGACCGGATCCGTCCTGAAGTGGGAGTGAACACCCCCCCAACCCCGCCAGGAGGGGTAAGCCTTGGGGGTCACAACTGGTGCCAGTGGATGTTGGGAGACAGGCTGGAGTGCTGCCAGAATGTGGGCTGTCTGGGTTGGGGGGGGGGAACAATCTAAAAAAATTGTGTGTGTACATATATATATATATATTTTTTTTTATTTAGTTTAACCAGGTATAGCACAGTAAGCTGAAAGCTTTTTTACAGGAGCGACCTGGGAGCACAAGGAGGTTAAGTGACTTGCTCAGGGTCACACAGTATGCAAGTGGAAGCTGTGGGATTCAAACCCAGGTCTGGTCTGCTGGATGTCACCAGATTTGCAGCTCTTGCTATGGAGACAATTTTGATGTCACATTGTCTCATCTGAATAATGGTACCTTTGCAGTACAGTACCCACCCCCACCCCAGATCATGCACTACAGTTTCAGATGTAGATATTGCCCCAAGAACCTGGTGTGGGGCTCAATTTATTGTCTCTAATTTCAGTAAGTTTCTTTTCCTGCACCTAACTTCTCCGGAAGTAGTTCAAACACATGTATTTATTTTTTTCTCATACTTACAACTGATGACTCCTCATTTAGTGACATAAGCCAATTGTTTAACTTTGAGGGTATAATCCAGTTGTGAAGTGTTTTTTAGTTTAGTTGTTATCCAGGTAAGTGCCCTGGTGCCAAGATACCTTTTCAGGCATGACGTGGTGTACACAAAGGTACAGAACAATAACAATAGACATATAAAGTACAAGAAGTACATAAAAAAACAGTACTATAGAGGCAAAGGTTGTGTACAATAAGCAACAATTTGAAAGCAAGTGCAAACACTCAGTTTACGATAGTGCCCTTTTAACAGTGTTGAAGATGAGACGGTCAGGTTTTTTCTCTGCTGAGGATAGTGACTTTTCACTATCTTGTTGTTGCTATCATGCTACATATTAAGAGGTTTGCTTTGTATTTTGTTCTGCTCCCTTCCCCTGTTAGAATGCCAGACAACATGATGATGTCTCTGTCACTTTATTATCAGTAAAATGACCTAGTTTAATCCAATTGAGCAGATTAAAGCTGTTGCTTCCTCTCACCACAGATTTGAGGTTGAGGGGGAGAAAACAACATAATCTGGGCCTTTGGTCAATACCGATACAGTGCCAGGAAGATCCAGTTAGGATAAGATGACTGATAGGGGGTGGTGACAGGGACTACCATGGCCTTTTGGGGGTCAGGAAATTTTTTATATTTTTATTACTTTTGGGAGGGGTGCATGCTGAGTTGGAAAACCCCTGAATAAGTATTGTTGTTGGTTACTAAGTTCAGAATAATAAACAGCCCATTATTCATGGTATTGGGTGAATTAATATTTCTTACTTGCACACCCCTAATGCATGTCTTTAATCTGGAGAATACTAATTGTGATTCTGACACAAGCTTTGATCCTCTCTGCTTTTTTACACTGCACTCTCATGGTTGTAATGTTAGTTTTGCCCTTTTAGATACTCCTATCCGCTCCTTCAGTGCTTGTTACAGCAGTCAACCTTGATCATCTGGTGCATGGACAGTGCAAATCCTTCATCTTGCTTGTCACAAGTGGTGATAAAAAGTGGCAGACACTAGCCCTTTCTGTTTTGAGAACAAGCACATCACCTCTGTAACATGCCCATCTCCAGCTGCACATCAGCTGCACAACATGTCCATCCACAGTTTCACATATGCTCCATAACATGCCCATCACCTCCATAACATGCCCATCCCCAGCTACACATCACCTCCATAACATGCCCATCCCCAGCTGCACATCACCTCCATAACATGGCCTTATCCAGCTGCACATCACCTCCATAACATGCCCATCCCCAGCTGCACATCACCTCCATAACATGGCCTTCTCCAGCTGCACATCACCTCCATAACATGGCCTTCTCCAGCTGCACATCACCTCCATAACATGGCCTTCTCCAGCTGCACATCACCTCCATAACATGGCCGTCCCCAGCTGCACATCACCTCCATAACATGGCCGTCCCCAGCTGCACATCACCTCCATAACATGGCCGTCCCCAGCTGCACATCACCTCCATAACATGGCCGTCCCCAGCTGCACATCACCTCCATAACATGGCCATCCCCAGCTGCACATCACCTCCATAACATGGCCGTCCCCAGCTGCACATCACCTCCATAACATGGCCGTCCCCAGCTGCACATCACCTCCATAACATGGCCGTCCCCAGCTGCACATCACCTCCATAACATGGCCGTCCCCAGCTGCACATCACCTCCATAACATGGCCGTCCCCAGCTGCACATCACCTCCATAACATGGCCGTCCCCAGCTGCACATCACCTCCATAACATGGCCGTCCCCAGCTGCACATCACCCTCATAACATGGCCGTCCCCAGCTGCACATCACCTCATAACATGGCCGTCCCCAGCTGCACATCACCTCATAACATGGCCGTCCCCAGCTGCACATCACCTCATAACATGGCCGTCCCCAGCTGCACGTCACTTCATAATATGCCCATCATTCAGCTGCACGTCACCTCAATAACATGCCCATCACCCAGCAACACGTCACCTCTATAACATGCCCATCACCCAGCAACACGTCACCTCTATAACATGCCCATCACCCAGCAACACGTCACCTCCATAACATGCCCATCATTCAGCAGGACGTTGCCTCATAACGTACCCATCACTCAGCAGCATGTTCACTCTGTAACGTGCCCATCACTCAGCAGCATGTCACCTCTGTTAACATGCCCATCACCCAGCAGCACGTTGCCTCTATAACATGCCCATCACCTAGCAGCACGTTGCCTCTATAACATGCCCATCACCTAGCAGCACGTTGCCCCACCTCCATAATAACATGCTCGTTATCAAGCAGTACATCAATCTCTAGAACAGTCCCATCATCCAGAAGCATATTACCTCCATAACATGCCCATCACCCAGCAGCATCTCATCTTCATAATAACATGCTTGTCATCCAGCTGCACGTCATCATTGTAAATGTAGTCATGTGCTGTACTATTGTGATGACTGAGGTATTTATTTATGTCTGTCTGTGTTCTGATCATCCATGAAAACAGGTCCTTGGCCCATGGACTTGCCAGATTTTAAATAAACACCTCTGTACCATTTCCATAATCTTGTAGAACATTCCGTTTATAACATGCCCATCATCCAACTACACAGCATCTCTGTAACATGCCCATCATCCAGCTACATGGCACCTCCATAACATGCCCATCATCCAGCTGCATGGCACCTCCGTGACATGCCCATTACGCAGCAGCATGTCACCTCATAACATGCGCATCCCCTAGCCACATGTCACCTCTGTAAAATGCCCACCATCAATCCATATTACACCTTGGTAATGAGCATTAGCCTGTGGTGGGGCTCAAAAAGAGTAGCTCTGAGAGGTGTAAGTTGTGACCAGGTTGGTGGCAGCAAGGGTGTGCAAATAAGCCAGTTCCAGATTACACCACCCAGGATGCCTTGGGCACACTAACAGATACCGCATGTTACTGTAAAGCCTCCCTATATAATGAGAGTGCAGAGAGTGGTCCACCAGCTAGAGAACTGTTGAGGAATGGATGGGGGAGAATCTGAAAGGCTTGTCTAATGCTTATCTTTTGACTGTCTGCTTAACTCATGCCCCTTCTTCCCCTGGCAAGTTCCTGATGACTCGCGCTCATTCCTGAATGCAGGTCACCAGTGTTGCGAGTGGAAGCACTCTCCTGTTTCTACCCCCCCCGAGGGTCCCAGTATACAAAGATGTGTACTTTTGTGCAGTGGCATGCATGTGTGCTTGCTGTCTGGTTGGTCCTTCAATTTGTGCCCGCTGTACTGCCACCTACCATCCATCAGGTGGCAGTCAAGTAGCAGGATGCAGTGTGCCCACCCCCCAAGGGAGGAGACCTGTCCATGGGATGCTCAATCCACCCTCCCCCCCCAAAAGCTGGTTCCGAGTGACCCAAGTCCGTTTCTGAACATGGGTTTCTTTTGTGGTCAGACTGGTTTCTCTCACTTTCATTGCATCATACTGGAAGCATCTCTAGCATAGTAGCAGTAAAACCAAAGGAAAAATTAGAAAGTCCTATGATACAGTATTGCCCAGTTAAAATATTACGTTAGTATATAGGCTTTTATGCTGAGGAGCTTTTGTTTGTTGCAAAGCATTACTTTTTGTCTGCAGTGTTTCTCTTCCGTTTTCTACTTTCCAAACTAATTTTGCTGTTTATGTTCAACAGTAATTAATTTGCCCAGATATTCCCAAATTAAACCTGTTCTTGCATCAAAAAAGTTTAAAAAGTATCCTTTTAAAAACTTCTTTAGATAGGGGGAGAGAGAGAGAGACTCTGAATGAATTGCTGTTGAAGAAAAACCTACAGCCCAGGACTGTTGTTGCAACAGCTGATCTGATCCCTCCAAGTTCCAGCAGCTATTTATGGTAGATTAGCTGCTATCAAAGCTCCACTGTTCAGCCCATAAAAGGCTGGTCCTGTGTGTGAAGTTGCCTCACTGCACTTGGCCTGGAGTCCTTTGAGGCTGAAGTGAGCCTATAGCTTCATCTGGCAGAGCTCGGTGATGGATGGGAGCCCCACAGACAGGACTGGGAACTACAGCATTCGAGCTTTAATGAGGACTTTAAAAAGAAGACTTTTGCAACAAACTTCTTTTTTGGAGTTTGCCACCAAAGCACGTGGGAAGCAATTTGCACCTTGTGCCTGGTGCATAAGTTCTGTATAAAGGCACCTTTCTAAATTTATATGGCCTCGAATCATCCTGATCACAGATGTCGGTGCCTTGCATTGCTACTGCGATTGCATGTTGTGATATTGGCATTCAGTGTGATGTGTCACTTGTGTTGTCCTTTAAGCCACTCAACAAGTGACCTTTTCTGATAGGCGCAAGGGAAAGTTTATGCAGAAACGAACCTCTTCCTCTAAGAGTTGCTGCAGGGCTATCTGTTTAGGAAACAAAGGGAAAGTTGTGGTTGGCACGAGCAGTGATCATGAAGATATTTTAATGCTTCTGAAGCAACAGATAAAGTCAAACTGCTGATTCATAGTAAGTCCTGTTTTTTTTTTTTTTTCTCCTTCTGATTTCTGAGGGGGATCTTGTAGCCAGCTGCTTGAGAATGGCGCTGTTCCTTTTTGTGAGGCAGAAGATTTATTTCTCCTCTGTGCGCGTGTGTCTGGGTCATTTTTAGCTACTGTTCATAGCACTTTCATGAGCTGTTCACATGCTCTTGATAGCTGAGGAGCAGAGTCTTTTTAGTTATGCAGAAGAAAATCTTTGAGTGGTGTTCCTTGGTGCTACAGTATCACTTTTGCTCAGATGGACACATTCTGTCCTTGTGTGTGTGCGTGTGTGTATCTATGTAACATCTTTTTGCGTGTATGTAAATCTGTCTTTCTGTGTGTATGTATATTCTGTCTTTCTGTGTGTATGTGTATATCATTCTCTGTGTTTTGTGTATACAGTATCTTTTTGTGTGTGTATTTATATATGTTTTTCAAAGCATTATTCAGAAGATCACAATACCAAGCAGTATTGTACACACACAAAAGGTCATTTATGAATTGAAGTTTGCTTTTAGAAACATAATAAAGTGGCCTTTTTAAACTTAAAGAACAAATGAGAAAATTATCAAGTAACTGCATTCGAAGGCTTCAACTTGCTCCTTTATAGAATCTCATTGACTTTCCAACTTGATTACACATTCAAGATGAATGTGTCGTTTCCCACTAGTTTGAATTACCATGTACAGTATGTGTTTAAGATAAGAGATTTTATGAAGGCAAATGTCCCTGGATATGACTGCAATAATATGAACTTTTAATAGTATACTGACTGTGAAGGATGCTTCTGTGGTTCCTGTGAATATGATGCTATTATGTGAATCAGTCTAGGATGCCAGCCAGAGCACATTTGGGATTAGGGTAGCATTGAGAGCCCTTGTTACACTCTTGAGTCTCAGTTAGAGCAGAATGACCCATCAGTATGCAGGGTTTTAAATAATTGATTAGCAGTTTTTTTTCTTGGGACAATACTAACAATACAGAAAGCATTTATATAGGTTTTCTAGATGTGTCATGTTTGTTAAGCACAGTGAGGCAAGTGATATGCATTTTCACAATGTTTTAGAACTTTTATGAGCAAAACGCTAATCAATTTTTAGAGTTATTTAAAACCCTGGTATGCTAGGCCAAAGGGAATACGAGCTAAAATCTGTTGTATACCCAGAAAAAACAATATCGTAGCATGGGAAATTCACGCAGGATCATTACTGCTTTCAGTACTGTGGAATATATGTAGATTAGTAAAACTGGTATATTGTGATATTCTTGCCTCTGACCACGTGTTTGTCTATTTAAGTCTTACTGTACCTAAATGACTACTGGCCTGCTGTTGATCTGGTTGCTTTAAAATGCCTTTATTTAATGTCACAATGAGTATATACTGTATGTACCTGCAGTTCTGCTGTGCCAAGAGCTTGTGTTGGTCAACTAGAACCCATGACCTAAAGGGTGACAGTTCTAGGTTTCAAGATTGCCATTCCAAGAAAATGTCCATATTACAGAAGTTTTTAATTTTTATTTTATTTTATTTTTCTTTTTACCCCCCGTCAGTCTCAGTATTTTGTGTATAGCTATAGTGGGTGATCATTTCCCTGCTCCAAAAATGTTGCACTGCTTCGCCGGTTGTGAATGGGGCCACTAATCCACTGAATCCTAGTGCTCTGTTCAAGAGTCTGAAGTTAAAAAAATGACACAGTATATCCAGGGTTACACAAATGTCTGTATTTTGTCTTCATACATATCGTTAATTTTGTTTATAGCATATTTGGGTCTTTTTATGCGTAAGTCAAATAATGCACTCTGGGTGTATGGTGATGTTTTATAACTCCACTTTCAGGGCAGTAAAAGACCCTCTGCTGTGCACCGGTCCTCACAAGCCATCCAGGGCATATGGTTATTACCATATCTCCACACATCCTGCCGTGTGTTTATTACCCACTTTTGTCTACATACATTATATTAGGTGTTTTCATGGCACACACGTTAACACACCATGCATAAATTAAAGGATGCTGGGGGTCGTATGACCACTAGTTCCTTTCTGTTTTTCTTCTCCATAAAATATGAAACTTTGGGGGGGGGTCTATGAAGAATGCAGGGCTCTCAGATCTGGTTATCAGTTTTCTTATCCTATTGGGGTGCAGAATGCATTGTTCTTTTTTGTACTTGAGGTACGCTGTTGGTGTTTCTGGATGGTGGAACCGTTAAGCTGTCCAAGCAGAATATACTTATTTAACAGCCTGATGTTGCAAATGTTGATTTTTTTTTTCCCCCAGGTTCATATACTGAAATATATGGTAAATAAAGCCAAACATGCCAGTCACTTTATACCTTACAAATCCTGTTGAATAGAACCATTGCCACTCCTGAGCTAAGAGCAACATTAAGTCACCCCTTGAATCTGTCCAAGTTAAGTCTTCATTTGGATTATTCTCTAATAAAGTGGTGTTTCCTTATTTTGTGGTAACTAATTGGTATCCTTTGTCTCAGTTTTGGCCATTTCCCAGCTTTTAGTCAATAAAAGGATGTGTGCTAGAACTGAGCAGTAACTACTGAGAAGCCAATCAATTCCAAGAGATTATGACCGCTTTTGGGGCTCGGATGCTCCCTGCAGCTTTGGGTCGCTAATCCAGGAAATTACCGGGTTGAGGTTATCGTGATTATAGGTCTAATTGCACAACAATTTCTTTTTACTGTTTTATTTTTAAGTTTCTTACGATTTTAAGTACTGGTGTGAGCAATCAGCTGAGCGTCTCTGCCTTGCTGGCCATTTCTAAGAGATTTCAGACCGACACAGCAGCCAATCGGTGAGCTACTTTAGCTCATGAATAATTAGACTTGTAATAAAAATTATTTGTAACCTAGTAATTTTCCAAGCATGCTTACTGAAACCAGCGCCATATATGTCCCCCATCCGAATTAAGTGTCTGGTCGAGATATTTCTTAGGGAGTACCTTACTGGGGATTAGAAGGGTAACCAAGGGGGAGAGGTAAAGGTTTCTGGAGCCATAAATGTAGTTCTTGTATATTGCCTTGACATCCATCTCCTGTTTTAAAAAGCCTGTGTCCAGTATTTATCATCCCAAGCCATTGGCAATTGTTACCGACTCGCACTGTAACTGTTTCCACCTGCACTTATTTATGTAGCTGCTTCTGCATACTCGGATTGTAATAGTCTCCTGCTTTCTTAAATGTCACTATGTTCATTTGTAACCCGCCGACCATCTAGTTCTCTGGGTACTGGGGGGAAGGAGGGCCCTGGTCATTAAGGTTTCCCAGTATCATAAATGAATAAACTCATCACCTGGGCAGCCATTTTGTATCAGGTTTATTTTAATTTATTTATGTAAAGGTTTTACCAGGAATGCATGGTGAGCAGACTACTGCTTGATTCCAGATGCGTCCTGGGGCAAGGGGGAGAGGGAGTACAAACACATAGTACATGAACAATTCATTTACAGATGGAACATGCAGTATAGACATACAGGGTTAAGCGGTGGATGGTCCAGACTTCATGTGGAGCTGTTGGAGGCAATGCAGGAGCAGGAGAATAATTTTATTGACTAAAAGCAATGCTCTATAAATCATGAGAGGGAGAGCTTTGAATGAAAAGTTATTTCTGCAAAATCAAATGTTTCTATTGTAATATCACAAGCAAATCTGTGCATCATTACATGAAACAGTTGAAAATGGTAGTATTAAGTCTCCTGCCAGTTGAAAAACTGTCAAGATGAGTCACTCCAAAGACCGTTTACATCCATCTTAAATAAAGCAATACAGATGCTTACTGCACAGTATTTTCAAACCTGCTAAAGAAAAATAAACACTGATAACACTACACTCTTGAATATGGATTAGTTAAAAGCTGCTTTCTTGTATGAGATTTTTTTCTCCTCGCTGTAGTTCATTTTGATAGCGGGTTGGTAGTCCAGTGCAGACAGGCACATTTTTAATTGCTGATGTAAACATAGCTGTCCAAATGTTATTTTTAGAGTCTTAATTTAAATTGTGCATCATTTTTGTCTAATATTGGTCTAATGCAGTACACAAAACAATCATGAAAAAATAACTTTATAGCAAGCTCAAAAACAATGTTTCCAGTATTGCTGTAAAGTCATAGCTTGAGGACACTCATCATGGCTTCTTGACAAAGCACTATAAGGGACGAAGAGGTAGACCTATCTTTGTGGGGGGTGGAGAGGAACAGCTACGAAAGATGAAAAGCCACAGTGAAACAAGCAAACTGCTAACTTGGTGACTGTCGTTTGCCCTTTGGCGTATTCTGGGAGCACAGCTTATTTTATTTGGGCTCTGGAGTATGCCATGGATAGCTGGTGATAAAAATGCACTAATTATGTCATTCAACAACCATGTGGGCCTTTGTTATCAATGGAGTCTTTCAGTATAAGAGCAGACACACTGAGCTGCTACCAGTGGGTTGGGGTTTTATGGTGACAGAGGCACCATTTCTTTTCTTTTAAAAACTGATTTGAAAAAATAAATTACTTAGACCCTTAAAAGTACAGTTTACTGTTCTTGGTCTTTAAACAGGAAAAACCTGCCTGACCTGAAGTGAAAATTAGAATATCCCCAAAGAGGTTTTCAAGTAAATTATAAATTGTAATGTTTCCCTGTGGCAATTAGGAGTCCTAGAGACAGTTGTCAGAATGTCCTTTCCTCCTTTCCTGATACACCAGGTAGCTCCACTGGTGGGGAGTGGCTCACAGTGCTCTATCTATCTATCTATCTATCTATCTATTTATTTATTTATTTATTTATTTATTTATTCATACACTATATATGTGTGTGTGTGTGTGTGTGTGTATATATGTGTATATATATATATATATATATGTGTATATATATATATAATAACTTGAATTTTTATAATTTAAAATATTTTTTTATAGGTGCAGTATTTACCTGTCTGTTAGCAGATTTCTCTTACTTCAAAGTAGACTGTTGCAAAACTGCCCCCAGTCCCTGACCTCCAACTAGTAAAGATTCAGTCCTTGCAGGAGACCGCTAACTTATTTGTTCTTGGAACCTAGCTTTCGCACTGTATAGACCTCTCTACTGCTATTGTAAACTGTAACTCTTATCTGGGCACTGGATGGCTCGGGATTCTATGTTTGTTGTGACACCTGCAAATATATGAATACTGTTTGCTATTCGCCGTTTGGTATGTAACAAAAAACTTCTGTAACCTCCTGTCTATCATATTGCATTTATGTTGCTGTCTGTGTTGAATCCACTGGAACTGACGTGGAGCCTTTGGAAACGAGTCATTGACTCAAAGGGTTGTAATTCCGATATGTATAATAAATAAATAAAAAAACTTGCAGATAGATGGGCACAAAACCTCTAAAATGATGTAATGAGAAAGCTTCCTAAAGTGAGTAATTGGTCTAAGTTCCTCTTGGACTATGTGGCGGTCATAATAAATTGTGCTTAGGGTCTGTGCCTGTGGCACTTTTGTAGTCTTGAGAAGTGCTGAAGGGGTGTTTTCCAGAAGGGGGGGGGGGGGATATACAGTGGAAACCTGAGAATATTCTGTGTACAGAGCAGCAACCCTTCTGAACACAACAGTGATCCACTCCTAGTTAATCCATTTAATGCAACACGTTTCACTTTTGAGCTGTTATATCTCATTCCTTCATTGGTGGTGATTATGAGGGGTTCATTCTCCCTCCATAGTCTATCTTCTTGTGGCCATCACAATTGGGCCCCTTCATCTGTGCTCTGCCGATCCCCACCATCCTGCATTTTCCAGGACTTATTTGATGGCTGGAATACCCCACAGATTGCACCCCAAACACAGCCCGTGGCTGGGTCTGGGGCCACCCTCCTCCCACCCTTCGAAGCACAAATCCAGTCTATGACCTCCGGGTCCTGGCAGGTAAGGGATTGTCAGGCAGACTTCACATACACCTGTTCTGCCACCCCTTTTCCTTTCTTCTGGAACCATGCTGGGGTGCACTTGTCGACGTACGTGTGTGGAGGCATGCGCACGCTGCAGAGTCCCGCAGCACCTCCCTTCTGTTACTTCCATCCCACACAACCACCAGGCCTCCACCTGGTGGTAATCATTCAGTGGAGCACACATCCTCCCTTCCCAGCCAACCTCCAGCAACCTGTGCTTTGGTTTCGAACTTACTAGTCACAAGTATGCAGTGAGGTGTGCTTCTAGCACCAACCTTCCCCACTGGGCCAGTATTATGAGGAGTTCATTCTGTTAATATCACTGACAGACTTCAGTGTTTTTATTTATTAATTTTTATTCAATTTCAAATAAAACAAATTATTAGTGATTAGAACAAGCTGCACAAGTTGATTGCAATTTACAGTCAATAACAGAAACATTATAATATGATGTGACTCATAATCTTCGTTGCACAGCTAGGGAGTGGTAGCTTCCTGTTAATGGAAGAAAGTTCATAGACTCCAGATATATTGCCAGATAAGCCCTTACATCAAGACCACGGTCACCGAGATATGAGATGCACAGAGTCCAAAATGCTAGTCCATAGCAGCATTGCGACCTATAAAGGCATTGTCTGACCGCATAGACACCATCTCAGAAAGTGTTTACAAACTCTGTAAGACAGCTTTAAGCAGTGCCACCCCTGGATCCACTCATTTGTGGTTGCAAAAAATTCAGAGCCATCAAATAGCACAAACTTTTCACAAAATGTACAGTCACTTAAAACCTGATGGGACGGAGGTAAATTTCAAAGCCTGAGACCGAGTGCCAGTTGTCGGGAGACTATACCTCCCCACAGGAGCCTGTGCTGAAATCCATTCCACTTTATGCTGTTTCATCCCTAACAGTTCAAGGTCATCTTATTCCCTTCACCGAGGCAAACGGTCTAAACCATGAGGTCGCCACCACCATTAAAAATGGTGCTGGGGGAAATTAGCATCACAAACAAGGGAACCTCTGTATGGTTAAGAGTAAATGTTAGACTTATGGAACACCCTCTGGTCACCCAGTCGGTTACGGTTTTAAACATTAAACTCTAAACATTAGTGGAAACATTCACACAACTGGGAGACCCTTTCTTTATTGAAACAGTGCAGTTGGTGTTAGAGGAGAACATCAGGAAAACCTGTCCAGTGATGTGTCCTTAGACAGTGTCCAGTAAAACTTGTAGAAGGCTCATCAGTCTTCAGTGTCTGATTACTGATGCTGTTCTCTTGCCAAGAGATCCTGTTTATTTTTATCAAGAAGCTTACTTGCCTCCGCTGGTTCTCCAAAAATGTAAGTTTTTCCAGAGTATGTGATTTATAGTTTAGCAGGGAGCTGCAGTAAGTGCCACACACAGCTCTGAGACCCCTGCGGACAGCACTGAATGCCTGACAGTGCTTCCCTGGTAGAGTAACTCAAGTCGGGGATTGCATATTGTAGATATGAGCTCCATCTGCTAGTGTCCAAGAGTCTTATCTTTTGCTTTCTGTAGTACCAGGTCATGCTCATTCACTCCCTTCCTGTGAGACTACTAAAACGGGTCTAGGTTGTTCGGTGTTATCCTGCAGGCCAGAAGAACCATGATGCTACAGTCCCCAGAAAATTGCTGAATAAGGTCCTGTGCAAAACTGATGGTATTTTCCTCCTGTCCCTCTGGTATGCCTATACATCTAGCATTTGCAGCATGTACTGCATTTTTCCAAGGGTTCAGATCTGAGGCATATCAATTTATTCTCCTTTAGTACACCTGAAACGGCAATAACTGTTCCTTCCTCCATTGCCACTGTGTTGACTCAGGTTTCCAAAGTTGTGACCCTGTTGTTAAAGGCATCCACAATAGCAGCCACATCCTTTTTTCCATATAGTTTTTTTTCCTCCAGGGAGGCCAGGCAGGCTCTTTCAGCCCTGTTCCCCTGCCCCATGCAACCGGCACTCGCCTCTATCGACTCACGGGCAAGTCTGTTCCACACCACACCCCCCGCCATCATCACAACCAGTTTTCCCCTGGGGTTGAGAGACGGTGTGGGCAATGCGAGAACGGGCTGGACTTCATTAGGCCCATCCTCCCACTTTTCCTTGTTCTTCCTTTGACCCCTGCCACAATGGCATTTCAGTACCGGCACATGGAGGTGTACACTTCCTGCAGAGCTGTACCACCACCACCACCACACTGTTGTGCCGCTTGAAACCTGCATTACCACCAGGCCTGCATCTGGTGGCAGTCAGAGGCCGAGGTAGCTAGCCAACATTCCCTGTCATACTCAGTCCTCTCCCACTGCCGACCTGGGCACCGGCATGGCAGGAGGTAAGGCTCTAAATGCCTCGGCGCTTCACTCCATCAGGCTGACTTAGGCAGTCAAGACCTTTGACTGTGTCTAGGATGACCTCACGGGAAGCCTGTGACTCCAAGCTGACCTCTGACTTGGGGACATCTAGAGCAGCAGTACCTGTGACCCCCGTCCCTTGCCTTTCCCTGATCATTTGCTGGAGCATTATTTTGGTTGTGGACTTCACTAGTAAGTGTAAACTGCCCTTGCTGGACTTCCGGATCCTGTATGAGCACTTGAACAATGCTTCAACTCTGGCTCCTTTGCAAATATAAAATAAACTGTCTCCTAACCGTATTAATTGCTGCCTACTTCATCTTAAACTTATCGGTAAAACAATTGGGGAAACTCCAGCATCTAAAATCCTAATCTGCCTTTTCCTTGGATGGCCAAAAACAGCGCAAAGAGATTTCAGCTGCTCACGGACCTGGAGGAGGCGGGAGATGAAAGACCGCAAGAGAGGGAGCAAGGTGGCAAGGGCCAATGAGGCTGGCAGACCCATCGGATAGCTGAGAACGAGCCTGCAACACAAATGTCAGGTAAAGGGGGAAAAGAAGGGGAGCGACCCTCCAGCAGGCTTGCAGCCCGAGCACAATATTCTCAGGGCAAACGCTGAGTCCCGAGACTAAATGCAGGACTCGATCCAGGAGCTCCAATCAGATTTGGGCTCACTGCAGCGGTGCATGGATGAGGCTGATAGTCAGATTTCGACTAACAGCACTAAAATTGAATCCCTGGAAGTGGCGATCCTCCCCTTGCCTCCGCGCAGCTGCATAACTCCTTGAGACAGGAGGATGTGGAGAACAGCGGGAGGAGGAAAAACATAAGGATTTTGGCCTGCTGGAAGGGGAGGAAGGCTCCGACTCTCTGGCCTACGCAGACCACCTTTTTCAGTTGGTATTAGAGCTCGGTCCAGAATATCAGTTAGACTTTGAGAGAGTCCATCGGACTCTCTGCCCTAAACCCACTGCCAAGGATGCAAGGCCCAGATCTTTCGTGGTCAGATTTAAAAGTTTCCAAACCAAAGAATCAATGCTGTGAGAAGCCTGGTGGCAAAAGGGTAGAATTATGATGGGAACACAATGGTTGATCATGGATAATGATTACGCCCCTTATACCCAGGGCCAAAGGAGAGAATATGCACCTATATTTCCTATCCTGCGATCTCGACAGATAACATTTTTTACCTCATATCCTTCAAAGCTCACAGTGATGCTACCGACTGGCCCAGTCACACATAATACAGCTTCGGAGGCAAAAGAGGGCCTTCATCAGCGAGGGGTAATTAAGGAATGCCACTTGGGACAGAGCACTACAAGGCCTAGCCGACCCAGACAAGCTGAATTTGCAACGCTGCTCCCAGGGTCTAATCACAGCTTGGAGGAAATGTTAAGGAGGATCTGCCTTTTGAGGAACCCCACGTTGAACATGGACCAGAAGTAAGTCCTGGGTTTGATCTCTTTTGGGCCCTCCTGAAGTCTGGGTGGACTGGTTTGGGGGGGTTACCGCTCTGATTGGGGAAGGATTGCCAGCCCAAACAGTGGAAAATTAGTACATGGAAATATTTTTTCGGCCCTTCACTGTCATGTTGGGTTATCAGGGCCCCTCGATGGCTGACAGTCGGGCTCTGGGACCCTGGTGGGCACCTTGTTTTGACTGTCGTGTTCCTCCCCCTGACCATGTTTGCTCTCTGGCTCTTCTCGCTTCCCCTGGATCTCCTGCCTTTTAGTCTGAGTGGGCGGGGACCCGGGTGGGGGTCTCGGATGCTGAGTGTGGCTGTGGGGAGGTTTGACCCAGGTGAAGACACGGAAGACCACAAGATGAGTTGGGCCTTAAGAAAACCACATTTGAGGAGCACTCCAGTTTGGCCCCAATTGGGGCTGTGGGGGCTAGTAGACTGAAAACCAGAACAGTGGCTTAGATGGATTGTACATTGTGGTAGAGATTCCAAACGAAACGGACAAAGACAACAACTTCTGACATGGGACATTCCCTTTTCCTCCTTCCCTCACTGGCCCTCCCTCCCCTTTTTTTTCCCCCTCTTCCCCCCCCCCTTTTTTTTGTGTGTTGTCCTTTTCTCTCGTTCCTCTTTTTTTCCCCCCTCTTTTTTTTTTCCTTTTCTCTCCTTTTCTTCTCTGCTATATATGCTTCTAAAGCCGACTAGACGTTATTGGTGTTGGTTTGCTGTCCCGGGGGGGGTACGGGAACCTGATTACAATGTAGGTAACTTTGTTTATTTAAGGTAATCTGACCCGACCTCTATCGCAGGTGGACTTGATGGACTTTTGTGTTCAGACTCCAGTTTTTTCATAATATCAATCAGAGGTGTCATTCTCTGTAAGAAAGTTTAAAACTCAATACACAGTGTTCTTTTTGATGTCAGTGTCTGCATGCTTTCTAATTTCATCACATTTCTTCCCTTCAGCATCTGCACTTAATATAAATAGAATAAACTGTCTCCACATGGCAAGCAAGCTTCCTTCAGCCTCTATCATAGAATACCACCGGCTATGTGTGATGCCGGGGATCACCTTTTGTTTTACCCTAGGCGTGAGCACACTGCAAAGTACTTTCTTTTAAGCTCCCATGCATATTTAAATAGTGCTCCAGAGTGCAAATTAAAGTCAACTACCTTTTTCATGACGCTTGATGAGGTGATTGCTGCCTTCAGTACACCATCCAGCAGGTGACACGGATCTCGAACAGGGAATGCCTTGAACTGTGGGTGAGCTCTCTGTAAATCGTCTCACAATTTTTTCATATAGCTGGCACTGTCACTGCACATGCATACAACATCCTCCCCCATTCTTCCCGTAGATATCCAGAACTTTTTGTGTTAATGCTGCAATTGACACTGCGTTGCAACACTCAGTTACCTTGGTCTGCCATAATGGAACGCCGACGCCAACCCTTTAATCTGTCGGCAAAAGTAAACAGAATAGCCACTGCTGGGTCACCGTGCATCTCAGGTGTTTCATCAGTTGTCACTGAAATCTGTGTGCCATTGAACAAATCAAGAATGTGCTCCATGTCGGAATCGAAGACCTCGGGTAGATATTTTTCATACATTTGGCCAGATTTAGGCATAGTTTGTGCAGCAGGTGCCCGTTTTCTAAAAAGATCTCCCAGAGGACCGTCAGTTTGATGTAGGCTGACACCCGACTGTATCATTGCTCTGGCAAACTCATCAGCGATGTCCTGCTCATCCTCTTTTGCGCTTGAACCTAGTAATGGTTTCAGTAAGTGAAATTTGGCTTAAGCAATGATCTTCAATCTCAAGGGGCTGCTTCTGCTTAATGTGAGTCTTAGAAAGCACGTGCTCAGTGAGCCGACTCACAGTTTTACCAGGGACAAGTGGCACCGTAACTCTGCAGAACTTACAAATTAGGGTTCGCTTGCCGTGGAGAAGCTAGACCATGAAATCTTTGTTTAGCGGCATACTACTCTATCGTCTTTGATCGCCGAGGCATTTTTACTTTGAATCTGACACGTCCGGCAAGAACAAATGAAAAGCTCAGCCCTTCAGAAAAAGATCACAAGCACCAGAGGTTAGTCGAAGTGTGAGGCTAATGAGGGGACTTATTTCGGTGCTTTTCGGTTTAAACCGAAATGATGAAAAATACATCGGTGGTGTTTTATCAGATTTTATCGGTTAAAACAGAAAAGTGGAAACCCTAATCATACTTCAGAAACAGCAAGAGATGATACCAGGGGTAGCACTTGCAGAGGGGGCTGCTGAATTCAGGCAACTCATCTGTTCGGTCTGGGGTGGGGGGGAGTGGTCCGGGTAGCAGCAGACCGGAAAAATCTGAAGAATAAACAGACGATAAACCAAATGGGTCTGATAGAAACGGACATAAAACACAAAAGAAACAAAAAATTGAAAGGACTACACAACCAGTAAAGATCTACTCCTTAAATGTCAACGGGCTACACAACCCCATTAAACGTTCACGGAAGATGCAGCATCTCAACAGACAAAGGGCAGATATAATTTTAATACAAGAAACCCACCTCTGCGAAGCCGAACACCAGAAATTGTCTTGGGGGTAGGGCCCCAATATGTTGTCTCACCCTGGTGGATGAAGGAGGGGGGTAGCCATCATACTACCAGCTACTACCCAATTTAAAATAAACAAAGTTCACTCGGATGGGTTAGGCCGTTGTATCATAATTCAGGGACGCCTATATAATCAAGAGATCACTCTGGCCAACATATATCTACCTCCGCAGACCAAGACTCCAATAATTCACTCGATTCTTGCTAAGATCCTGGATTTTCTCCAGGGACAGCTAATAATGGCTGGTGAGTTGAACATGACCATACAGCCTAACCTAGATTAATCAAACCTAAAAAGTTACCGTCTCTCTAACTCCGTAAAAGTTTCTCAAAGCACAACTTGAACATCTGGGTCTGGTTGATATGTAGCGTAAAACGTTCCCTTCTTCTCCAGGATTCATATATCACTCTGGTAGATTTCACTCATATTCAAGATTGGATTATTTCTTCACTACTTGTGAACATTTCTCAACAGTAGTAGCTATTAATATTTGCCCAAAAATCCTGTCTGATCTCCACCCTCTCATGTTAAAGCTGGACTTAGGTAAGAACCCTAAACACACCCTTTGGAGGCTTAATCCCCATTTTCTAAAAGATAAAGAATTTAATGATCAAATAAAGGATCCCACAATTTTTTGATGAAAACATCTCTCCCACAATTTCGGAAGCCACTTTATGGGACGCTGTGAAGGCTACTGTATGAGGCGAAATCATTGCTTATGCTTCCAGAGAAGAAAGAGGCCAGATACAATGAACTCACAACCAACCTTCAGAACTTCCAGTTACTTTACAGGGAAGAGGATAACGAATTACAAATTAAAATTAGGGAAACTAAAGTGGCTCTCCCAAAAATTGTCACCAAGATCTAGATGTCCCTAACATATCTAAAACAAGCTAACTATGAGGGGGGTCGGGGGCTTAAGGTGAGCACGCAGACTGGCACAGAGGTTGAGGGCCAGAAGAAACTGTGACAATATTAAAAATAAGACCCCCTCAAACTGGTAGGATGATGCATAGAGAAGAAGAAATCAGAAAAACCTTTGTACAATATTATCAGCAATTGTATACCCCACAAAACAAATAAACCCTGGAACAAAGACAGGACTTTTTAAACAACCTAAATCTACCAAAATTAACAGATTTCCAAATACAGAAACTAAAGGCCCCAATTGTAGCTGATGAAATATGCACAGTGTAGCTAATCTTTCTACAGGTCGTTGTCCTGGACCGGACGGGTTCACCGGGGAGTGGTACAAATCCTTCCATAAGGAGTTATCCCCCAGACTTCAACTATATAGAGAGGTAGCCGAGGGCAAGCTCCTTCCCTCATCATGGGAATATGCCACAGTCGCGGCAATTCCCAAACTGGATGGGAGTAAACTGGAACCATCTTCATATCGACTGATATCCATCCTAAACTCCGATTATAAAATCTATGTGGCGATTTGGGCCGCCAGAACAAAAAATATTCTTCCAACAATAATCCACACAGATCAGGCCGGCTTGATTAAGCAACGAAGTACCACAGACGATATTAGAAAGACCTTAATTCTAATAGAATACATCCAAACCCCCAAAAATACCAGCTGCCTTCATAAGCTTAGATGCAGAAAAAGCGTTTGGGTTTTTCGGCCTTTTTTATGGGACACGCTGTGGGCGTTCATATTTCCAGATACATTTTTGATGTGGCTTAGCCAAATGTATTTCCCTCCCAAAGCTTATGTACGAATTAACGGGAGGTTGTCTTCTCTATTCCCACTTTCTCAAGGTACATGACAAGGCAGCCCACTGTCCCCCTCCTACTGTTCGTATTATATATTGAACCCCTCGCTATTGCCCTGAGAGCATCAACAAACACAGAGGGAATCCCTTTGCAACAAATGGAATATAAAATCAGTCTTTATGCAGATGACATCCTTCTCTCTCTATCACCCTCAAACTCGATCATAGAGATGTGGAGCTTTCTAAAAAGATTTGAAGAACTAGCAGGCTTCAAATTAAATATATCCGAAACAAGAGCCCTGGTGTACAACTATACTCCTCCAAAAACTCTAAAGCAAACCCTGTCCTTAAAATGGTACTCAACTAAAATGAAGTATTTAGGCATATATATCTCCCAAAATTTACTGGTAATCAAGTTAATAAATTATGAACCCATGTCCATTTTGATCCAGAAGGACCTGGACAGATGGACACAACCCCCACTTTCATTATTCCAACGAATAGAGACAATTAGGATGAATGTCCTGCCACATTTCTTATATTTATTTCAAAACATTCCATACTTCCCATCCCCATATATTTTTTTAAATCCTGGGATAACATTTTTTTTTTGTGTGTGTATGGAACAAAAAAATCCCCAGGAATACTGTTATCAATATTGAAATTCTTTTGCCTAGGGTGGCACTAATCTCCCAGATCTTAAGCATTGTGCATTCCTCTGTGCATTCCTCTTCTGGCTTTCAGCCAACTTTGAAGCCCCCTGGAAGAAACTGGAGTTTCATTTGAACGATTTACATGATATTAAAAAGATCCTATTCTCCTCCGGGAAAACTCCACCCTTTAAAAGACTTTATAGAAATTACGTCACAGGTCCTCAGGCCTTATTTTTTATTTTTTTTTGCGGCCCCTAATTGTTTAACCAGGTGAGGCCTTTAAGCTGAAAGCTTGTTTGCAGGTGCAACCTGGGAGCACAGGGAAGTTGAGACTTGCTCAGGGTCACACAGTATGCAAGTGGGGCTGTGGGATTCAAACCCATGTCTCCAGATTTGCAGCTCAGAACCTTAAACCACTGCGCTGTACTGCCTCCTTGTTCCAGTTATGTAAAAAAAAGAACAATTTCTTACAATTTATGAGTATTGCAAAGTGATCTCAGAGGATGAACTCTTTACCCTGTCTCACACGGATTTGTCCTTCTCCCATTGTAGAAGTTTGGGACTAGAACAGTTATTCCAGTTTTTTAGGTCCTAAAGGGGTATTAACATTTGATGACCTAAAATGGAAATTTAATCTATCAAACGGTGACCAATTCAGATACTTCCAAATTAGAAACCATATACTAAGAAACTGTATCATACAGGTAAAGCTGTCTCTCCCAATTTCCCCCCCTTTTAAAATTGTTTTCGGACCATTCTCAAGGAAACCATTGCAACCACCTAATTGGAAACCTATATAAAATTATGAGAGACCTTACTAAAAAATCTGCCAACTCAATATTGGATACTTGGAATAAAGACCTAGAGCTTATCATGCCAATAGAAACATGGTCTGCTGCAGCTCTCAAGGCGGTTAAGAGCACCCTATCAAAAATGTGGAGAGTACTCGTGGAAGTGCAGGTCTGGATTTTTCAGATTGCCGGCAAGGTTGATGAAATACCTTCCAGTTGAATATGGGGTTTGTTGGAGGGGTTGTGTGGGTGTAGAATGGCCGATATTGCACACATAATGTGGCAATGTCCACTTTTGATGCCTTTCTGGATAACTCTCCAAAATGAGACTACAGAATGTCTGGGTGAAAATGTCAATTTAACAGCTAAGGTAGTTCTGTTAGCCATATATCCGGACCACTCCCCCCATGGACAAAATCTCTGCTCACCATTTTCATAGTAGCAGCAAAAAAATCATGTACAAAAAAATGGATGACACGAGACATCCCCACCATTCATGACTGGAGACTAATTATGATATCAGAATATTAGTTGGAAGGTCTAACTGCAAAAATGAATAACCAGTCTCGGACCTTTATCAGGCAGTGGCAATGATGGACCCTACATCAGGCAGTAGTAGATCCTGAGTTCTGTCCATCGTATAGCCCGGAAGGATGGGGGAGGGAAGTAATTAGGGGAAAAGGTCTTGGGGAACTTTTTCACTGTGTAGCCCATATATGATGTAGTTTACCCCTGATAGTTTTTCAACCTTAACAAATTTATAAATGAATCGAGTAGTAATTTTCTGCCTGTCAACATAAAAAAAAAAAAAAAAAAAAAAAAAAAAATTGATACCGAAATATTTACCAGTATGTCAATGTATCTGTCTCATTAGTTTAAAGAAAATCTTAATAAAAATATATTTAAAAAAACAACAAAAAAACTACCCGAGCTATCAAATATAAATACAATTCAGCTGGGTATTAAAGTTTAAAATGCTTTGTTTTTATAAAATTAGTAGTCTGAGATTGGTGCTCAGCAAAAAAGCATCCAAATCTGTTGGCGGTTGGCTCTGCCCCCCACATTTCAGTTAAGATTAAAACTGTTCTACTTTTTTGGCAGCAAGGAACTCCCAGTTTAAGCAGCATGCCTGTCGCATTAATTGCACAAATACTGTTAACTTAACCAGTGTGTTGATGCCATATTGGACTTCATAAGGCATTGGTGTGTAAAGCTGGGCGAATTCTCTGAGGAAACATAAGGATTTTCAAAACAAAGTATTGTTGTTGTTAACTGAATTTATACTAATGGTTATATAATAATGTTCATTTTGTGTGCTTAATATTGTCTCATCTATGTGCTGCGTTGTCTTCCTCATCTTGGCATGTAATTGAAAATGAGACCTTGTCCGTAGTTTACCAACCTTGTTAACCAATACAAAAGGTCACAGAGGACTCAATACGTGGAGATCTGTGGGAGAAGTTTGGATGCAAAAAATGCTGGGGTTTCCCAGTGGCCCACAGAATGAACATTGCGCTTACATGTGGGTGACCTAAATGTTGGAGTAGAATTGGGTGCTTGTATCCAGGGCCAGAGCATTGCCACTCTGCAGTATATCCCAGCAGAGGTCGGCTGGTGCCCCCACAGTACTAACTCCTCACTGCAGGCTAGGGGAGTTGTATCGTTCACAAGGGGTGTGCATATGCTGCTGAACTGCTGTGGGCCAGGCCATCAGTTGGCTCTGTGCATTGCTGGGGAACTGAGAGGGTTCATGGTCACCAGGGAGAATGTACACACGATGCCTAGCATTTCTTGTGAAACAGAGAAACTCCCCCAGAGGTCTCTCAGGATGAGAGTAAATGATGGAACTGTTGTGCGCTCCAGATATTATGCATCTCTGTGGGTTGGGAAGGTGCCCCTGTCTTGAAGACCCTGTTGGGGGCCAGGCAAGTTGTGGAGGACTATTACCCTTTTAATCCTGGAAATGAAGTAATTTTTTTCCCACCTCTCTCATCCAGTTTGCACCACTGTTTGAATCTAGACTATTCCATTCTTCACTGGTTATAGATTCTCAGTGGGGACAAAACGTTGTCCTCCCTTATCACATGTATGAAACATTTCTTTTTTTAAATCTTTATTTAAGGAATGCCTTCTTTCTCCACAGAATCACATTTTTCCTCACTCAACAATTTTAAACACAAGTTGTTTGCGTTGTTAAAAATTCACAAAATATCTTCTAGGGATGTGGGTATGATATATCTACACTTTCTGGCAGTTGCCTTTCCCTTTAATTCTGGCTGGGACATCTTCAAGCTGGCTCCTCCCACCCACCCGGGTGGTAACTCCCTCAAATCTGCCCCGTGACGCCAGATCTTCCTTTCTGCTTGGAAGAAGTAGGTTCCCTTCTTAACGATCTCACGCTGAGTAGGCCCTTGTGACTTAAATCTTTGAATTTCCTTCCAAAAAGTTTAAAAACTTGTATCTTCAGCGCAGTCATTGATTACGACTGCTATAGACGACAAATCCGTTCCCGGGTTCCGCCGGTGCCCTTGTGGGCAGAAAATGTCCCGCATGGATTCACACACCATGTGCTTCTATTGCCTGGGGCACAAGCACAATCCCCAGGCCTGCAACATTTGTCGAACTTTCCTTCCTGATGTTCTGGAGGACCATCTAGCCTGAGTCAAGTTAGGCCAACTGGGTGAACGGAACCGTCCGGTCAAATCCAAGGATGCCCGGTCTCCTTGGGTGCGAGGTCCGCCAACCAGCTTGCGATGTATGAGATGGCAGCTCAGGCTGCAGCTTGCACCTCCTCAGCTTCTGCCTTTGTGCCGCTTCAGCTGGGCACCTCTTTTATGGGATCCTTCAAAGAACTGTGCCAGGCTCTGCCAACACTCGGTCAGGGCCCCTCTGAGCAGAAGTCTAAGTCTAAGAAAGAGACCCAAAAAAACAATCTCACCAGTGATCATGGGATTGGGAGCACTCTGAGAGCTTCAGATTCTAGGGACATGGATATGTTGTTCATCCACACTCATTGGCAGTATCCTTGCCGCTTTAAATCTTGCCGGAAGGTCTTCAAGCTTGCTCCTCCCACCCACCCGGGTGGTATAACTCTCGGCTCCGCCCCATGACGCCAAGATCTTCCCACGCTTGGAGCTCAGGTTCCTCTCCTTAACGCTCTGCGTGCTTGCGACTAGTTCCTATTTCTCCGTTTGCGGTTTAAAATAAAAATTTGCAAAGACTTCAGTCTTGATCCCTCGCGGCTGCGATGGACAAATCGACTCCGGATTTCGAGATGCCCATGCGGGCAGAAGATGTCTCGGACGGATCCACACTCCGTGTGTCTACTGCCTAGGCCTTGAGCGACCACGCAGGCTTGCGACCTGTGCTCATCTTTCTCGGCCTCGTCCTCGAAGCCGTGCTGCCCGATTGCAACTGGGCCGCCGAGAAGCGTTCCCTCGGTGAAGTCCAGGAGGCCGGTTGGCGTGTCATGGGGCGTGGGTCGGCGGATCAGCTCGAGCGATGGTCGTCCTCTAAGAGGAGGCGCGCGGGCCGATCTTCCTCGGGCCGCTGCATTTATCCCGCTCTCTCTGGGTTCTTCCTACACGGCTTCTTTTAAGGAGCTTTGTCTGTCCCTCTCCACTAAAGGAGAAGGGCCTGCGTCTGCTGGACCTTTTTTCGTCCAAAAGAGGGACAAGGGTAAAGTCCCTCTCGGCCGACGCTCTTGGGAGCGGAAAGGTCCCTTCTCCCGGGCCGTCGTGCCGCTTCGGTCGATCGCCGCTTGGCCACTGGCCTCACGGTGTCCCGTCGCCAGGTCAGTTGGACCGAGACTCCCACTGATGAAGTCGAGATTTTTCTCGACCCATTAGACGGGCTGTCGCTAGCAGCCGAGATTCCCCTCTCCGGGTTCCCCGGGAGGAGTTGAGATCGATGGGCTCGTCTGTGCCTCCGGTTCGGAGCCCTCGGATGGACCTTCCGAGCGAAGGAGTGCAGTTCCGGCCGACACCTCCCTCAACCGACCCCGGAAATTCGGGACTCTCGTCTCCGGACCTCTTCGTCCAGCCGCTCTACCGGCCAGGCGCGGCTCCCCGGCCCGGCACCGGCAGCGGCAAGGCCGCTGTCTCGCCCTCCTCCTCGGCCGAGGGGAGGTCATGTGAAATTACGCCGACGGTACGAGGACCTTATGTTGCAACAGCTCCTCCTGGCCGGAATAAGTCGACCGGCGCGCCTTCCCCGCCATTATGGCTGTCACCGAACGCTGACACAACCCCTCGACTTGTCCCGAGGAGCCTATACCCAGGCCGTTGTTCGTCAAACCAGTTGCTCCACCGATTCGTGGAACCTCCGCCTCCACAGCCACTTAATTGGGGCTCCGACCAAGGACTTCGTGTCGACTAAGGGTTTACCCCATCGGTTGTCAGTTACCCTCACTCCCGACCGACCTCGGCAGGTGAAGGGTGGCTCAGGCCAGAGGCAGTTTCTTCGAGGACTCTTCCGAGTCCGAAGATGATTCTCCTTCTTCTCCAAGCGACTGGACTTGGAGTCTTCAGGAGGTCAGTCAATGGACGATAGCCCGTCGTCCTTCCTAGGACTGCTTCGGCTCATCTCGAGTCTACCGGATGGAGCTCGAACCCGCTTCCAAACGGGCCAGGTATCCCTCACGGAGATTCTGGACCGAGGGTCTCCCGACGGAGGCCTTTCCGTGGCCGAGGCCATAGTGGGTCCGGCACTGGAACTTTGGTAGCGCCCTGCTTCCTGCCCTGCGCCTTCGCCAGGATGGCCAGGAAGTATGCGGTCCCCACCGTTCCTTGTCCGGTTTTTGAACACCCTCTGCTGAGGGGTTGGTTACCGACAGCGTTTTCGGTAGCGCCCGGCAACGCCAGGGATGTGGACAAACCTCCTGACAAAGAGTCCAAGAAATTGGACTATGTCGAGCTAAAAGTCTACGCTTTCGTCCCCTCTCTCGGCCTTCGTCAGGCCAGTTCGGCCAGTCCTCATGGCACATTTTCTCATGCCCTGTTGGGCCCCTGGATGAGGTCATCCCTCATCTTCTCCTCGATCTGCAGACTCACGTTAAGCAGGTGCGGGACCAGGGCAGGGCAGTGCCAAACAGCAGCTCCAGACTGCTTTGGATGTAGGGGACTCATGTGCCAGATCGGTGGCGGCCGCAGTGGCTATGCGGTCCGGGAGGCTTGGCTGAGGATATCCACCTTTACTTGGATACCCAGCACAAGTTGGCGGATGTTCCCTTTTGGGGACTGACCTCTTGACCCTGGGGTGGAAGGTCACCTGCAGAGGATCAGAAGTCCAATGCCACCTTGGACTCGGTCTCTTCCGCTCAGAAGGACAAAGGCCGCAAACCACAGCCTAAGGCCCTTCGCCCTTCTGGCCCTCGAGGCCCCGCCCAGCAACGTCAGGGGCCAGCAGGCTCGGCCTTGGCATCCCAAACCCTAAGCCGGCTTCCCTCTAACAGGAGGCAGGGAGGAAAGGGCCCAGGAGGTCCCTCGCCGTCCCTCCTCCAAGCCTGCCCAGTGACGGGCTGGAGGGTGTCGCCCCATCCCGTCTGCTCACCCCTGGGTCCCCCTGGGGGGACGGCTCCAGCACTTCCGTTCCGCCTGGTCCGCTGTTACCACGGACAGGTGGGTCTTGGAAGGTGGTGGGAAGAGGCCTGCCTCTGGATTCGAAGCGAGGCACACCACCCTTCAGAGCATCGCCCCTCGGGGGAACCGAGATCCCCAGCCTCACTGGCGGCTCGTCGAGCCGACATCACTCTCCTCCTCCAGAAGGAGGTGGTAAGAGAGGTGGTGACCCTCCTTCAGACCCAGGTTTGTGTCCAGGTACTTCCTGGTTCGAAAACGGATGGGGGCTGGCGCCCATTCTCACCTCACGACTCCAAACAAGTTCCTAAGGTCTCGAACCTTCAGGATGGTCACTCTGGCTCAGATAATACCATCCTTGGAGCAGCGGCGTGGTTCTGCTCTCTGGACTTGCAGGGGCCGCGTTTTCCGTCCCTATCAAGTCCGTCTCACTGAGATTCCTTCGCTTCGGCGGGAAGGATCTCTCTTGATTCCAAGCCATGCCCCTTGGCTTGTCTCCAGCTCCCAGGGTCTTCACCAAATGCATGGCAGTGGTGACAGCATTCCCTCCTGGGCGCGAGGGGTCCGGTGTACCCTTACCTGGACGACTGGCTGATAGCAGCTCCCTCCAGGAAGGAGGCGGAGTGGTCCAGAGATCTGGCCCTCCAGGTCTGCTCTCAACTGGGCCTCCTTATCAACGAGGCCAAGTCGGAACTCGAGCCGAAGCAGGTGATTTTATTCATCGGGCGCCAGCTCGACTCTCTTCGAGCCAGGCGCGCTCCCGCGGACAGGGCCGAGGTTCTTTCCTCCTTGCCCGATCATTTCTGGTTGGGCATGCCTCTGCCGGACTTCCTGCGCCTCCTGGGTCTCATGGCGGCCTGTGCCAGCGTGGTCCGTTGGGCCCGCTGGAACATCGTCCTTCAGTGGGGACTGGCCAGCCAGTGGTCTCGCTAGATCCCTTGGACCAGCTTGTGTCGGGTGACACAGGGGATGTGGGCGCTCTCCAGTGGTGGACCGTTCAGATCATTTGCAGGAGGGCATCCCGTTCGTCCGCCCGAGCCGACGGCTCTCTATCGACCGATGCTCTCTGATGGGTTGGGGTGCCCATCTGGGGAACACTGGCTCATGGCCTCTGGTCCCCGCGGGAGTCCCGATGCCACATCAGCCTGCTGGAGCTCCGGCGGTCCGCCCTAGCTCTTACGCCTTTGCTCCGTTCCTCCGGGGTCAAGTGGTCCGAGTCCAGGCGGACAATACCACGACCATGTACTATCTAAACCGCCCGAGGCGGGGCCGCTCCATGCTTCTATGCAAGGGAAGCTCTCCGCATTTAGTCACTCGTCGCGCAGCCTGGGCGGATCTCCTAGCCATTCCACGTGGCAGGGCCTCCAACACCCTGGCCCGATGCCCTGGGCCGGATAGGGGCTGCATCCCACGGGTGTCTCTCCTGCCGGAGGTAGTACAGCATCTGTTCTCCCTTTGGGGCACACCTCAGGTGGACCTGTTTGCCTCCATGGAGAACGCAGCTGAGTCTGTTCCATGCCGCCCCCTCAGCAGGGCTCGCTGCAGGGGATGCCTTCTCGAGGCAATGGACCCCGGCCTCTTTTACGCCTTTCCCCATTTCCCTTGATCCACAAGGTGCTTCTCAAGGCGAGGGAGGGACAAGGCGCAGGTGATTCTGATAGCCCCAGACTGGCCTCGCCAGTTCTGGTACCCAGATCTCCTCAGTCTCAGCTCCAGGACTCCGGGCAGCTTCAGCTCGCCTGGACCTGCTCTCAGTCAATCAGGGAAGGTGTTCCATCCGACCTTCAATCCCTGCACCTGACGGCCTGGTTCCTGAGCGGCTAGAGTTCCAGGCTTTGGGTCTTTCCGGACGAGGTCCTCAATGTAGTTGAGGCGTCCCGTGAGTCGACCAGAAAATGCTATGCCTTCAAATGGAAAAGGTTTTCCATTTGGTGTCAGGAGCAAAGGCTTGGACCCTTCCTCCTGTTCCTTGGCAAGCATCTTGGACTATTTATGGTCCTTTCTAGTCAAGGGCTTAGGTCGAGCCCACCTAAGATTGCACCTGGCAGCCATCTCTGCTTGCGGGCGGGCGGGAAGCAGTCGTTGGCGCAGGAGAGTGGTCTGGCGCTTTTCAAGGCCTTGATCACATTTCCTCCAGTGCGGGAACCCCCACCGTGGGATCTACTGCTGGTACTGGCAAAGCTCATGGGCAAGCCATTTGAACCTATGCACAGGTGTGCTCTCTCTCACCTGTCGTGGAAGACCGCCTTCTTGGTGGCTATCACGTCAGCCAGAGGATGGGGAGGCTCCAGGCGCTTTCCATCGAGTCTCCTTACCTGGTCTTCCACAGGGACAAGGTTGTCCTGCGCCCCACCCAGTCCTTCCCGAAGGTGGTGTCAGTTTCACCTTAACCAGGTGTTGACTCTGCCGGTGTTCTACCCCAATCACCTCGGGAGGCCGAATATAGGCTCCATACTCTGGATCCTAGAAGGCGCCGCTTATTATAAGGAGCGCACGCTGAAATTGGGAGAGGTTCGCCAGCTGTTTGTCGCCTACGCTGAAGCCGCGATTCGGCAGACCTGCAGCAAGCCGGACGATAAGCAGGTGGGTAACCTCCTGCATAGATCTCTGCTATAAGTTAGCGGGCATGGAGCCTCCCAGAGGGATAAGAGTTCATTCTACCCGCCATACTGCTGCAACGGTGGCTGCTTCCAGGGGCGTCCCTATCCAGGAAATCTGCAGGGCTGCTACCTGGAAGTCAGCAAACACCTTCATTACCCACTACCACATCGACCTTGAGTCACGCCGGATGCTGGTTTTGGGGCCCTGTTCTCCAGTCTCTCTTTCCCAAGTAAGTATATGAGTGTGCGTCTGCCTCCCTCCTCCCGGAGAACTGCTAGGAGTCTGCCAATGAGTGTGGATGAACAACATATCCATGTCCTAGAAATACAGGTTACTCACCTGTAACAGGAGTTCTAGGAATGGTATGTGTTGTTCATCACTCTACCGACTCTCGCTTCGGCACAACCTGAGCTTCCAGCGGGCCAGATCTGGCGTCATGGGGCGGAGCCGAGAGTTATACCACCCGGGTGGGTGGGAGGAGCAAGCTTGAAGACCTTCCGGCAAGATTTAAAGCGGCAAGGATACTGCCAATGAGTGTGGATGAACAACATATACCATTCCTAGAACTCCTGTTACAGGTGAGTAACCTGTATTTCCTGTGCTTCTCCAGATCTGACTGATCGAATCCTCGGCCCAGGCCGCGGACTCCACAGTAACCCTGTCTTGCCAGTTGGCAGAGATGCTGGTTGATCTTCCGGATGAGATTTTTCTCAAGCCAGTCGACCAGTTGTTGACTAAAGTGGCTGACACTTCTTTATCCAGGACTCTGGTCCTGACTCAGACCCTTGGAGGAATGGATCAGTCCGCTGAACTGCCACCTCTGGTCTCCAACCAAGACCCGAGGAGCCTCTGCGCTCACAGACTCCCTCTAAACCCTGCCTCCAGTGCCCCTGGTGGTCTGTCTTATTTCTGGGGGTTGAGCGGTTCCCGTCAGTGCTCCCACTCTAGACGCTCTGGGAAGCAGCGCCACCACTACCCTTGATCCTCGTGCTCCTCAGGTGAGGAGAGGCTACATCACAAATTGTGCAGATGCTATGAGGATCTCATGTGGCAGCAGCTGGTGCTCACCAACATAAAACTGGCTGTGGCTCTAGTGCCGGCTATCACTTTGCTGTCGCCAGACAGGCCAACGCCTTCTCCATCTCCTCAGGAGTCTCTTAAGATGCTCCCGGCTCGGCCACCCGTGGCATCTCCACTGATCCCCATGGAGCCGCCACCTGCAGATCCAAAAATTGATACTGTGGCCAAGGGGATTCCCCATCAGCTGTAGGTCATCATCACCCCGACTGTCCATGGAGGGTCAGCAGGGGCTCTGGCAGTCAACCCCTCTTTAACGATGACTCTGAGTTAGGAGGGTTCTTCCTTGCACTCCCATCCGGTCAACATGGAGTCGGTGGGTCTCTTGACGGATGAAGGTCCCACTTCCTTTATGCGACTTCTCCATCTGATCTCAGAGTCCACGGGTACGAAAATGGAACCTGTCCAGAAACAGGCTTAATACCCATTGACCAAGATCCTTGATTGGGGAGGTACTACTAGGGAGGCTTTCCTGGTGGCAGAGGCCATCCTGGGCCCTGCCTTGGAGCTTTGGCGGTGCACCGCTTCCTGCCCTGCGCCCTCTGCCTTGATGGCCTGCAAGTATGTGGTACCTACCAGTTCCCTGTCAGGATTCACAGAACACCCGTTGGCCGAGGAGCTGGCAGCTGATTCTTTGTTCAGGTGCTTTGGCAACATGGAGGATGCTGACAAGCCACCCGATAGAGTCCAAGAAGTTGGACCATGTGGCTAAAAAGGTCAGCATTACATCCTCACTTGGTTTCTGCCAGATGAGCTCAGCCCTCCTTATGGCCCACTTTTCCCATACTCTGCTGGGCACTCTGGACGAGGTGCTTCCTCATCTGTCGGCGAACTTCCAGACCTTGGTCAAAAAGGTCCGAGACCAGGGCCAGGCTGTAGCTAAGCAACAGCTCCAGACAGCCATGGACACTGGGGACTCCTGTGCCTGCTCCATGGCGGCCACAGTGGCCTTGCGCTGCAGGGCTTGGCTGACGATCTCGACCTTCATGTCAGACACTTGGCACAAGCTGGCAGATGTCTCTCTTCTGGGCACCAACTTGTTTGGGCCTGGGGTCGAGGGCTACCTCATCAACATTGAGAAGTCCAGTGCCACCTTGGACTCTGTGACATCTGCCCAAAGGGACGCCAGAGTCTATAAGCAGCAGCCCTTTCCGTCCACTTCTACTCCTGCGGCCAAACCAGCCCAGCTCCAACCTGGTCAGCAGGCCCAGGCCTGGCAGCCTCAGCTGAAGTTGGTGGCCTTGGTCATCTGTAAGCCTGGGGGGAGAGGCTCCAGTGGCCCCTGAGCTGGACCCTCCTCCTCCAAGTCTGCCCAGTGGCATGGTGGGTGTGCCTCCCTCATGCCCATCACGTCTCCCCAGGTTCATCCTGTGCAGGGCCATTTCCACTGCTTCCTTTCTGCCTGGTCCGCTGTCACCATGGACAGGTGGGTCCTTGAGGTGGTGGGTAAGGGTCTGCCTCTGGAATTCGAGCAGTACCCTCCTTTCCAAGACACGGCCCATGGGAGGGCTTGGTATCTGCAGACATGCGGTCTGCTCTTTGGGATGACATTGCCCAGCTCCTCCTCAAGGAGGTTGTGGTTCTTGTCACAGATCCACCGGAACACCCAGTGTTTGTTTCCAGATACTTCCTGGTTCCACAACGGACAGAGGGCTGGCGCCCCATTCTAGATCTGCATGACCTGAACACATTTCTCAAGTCGCGCACCTTCAGGATGGTAACTCTGTCACAGATCATACCATCTCTAGAGCAGAACATGCGGTTTTGTTCCCTGGATTTTCAGGATGCATTCTTTCACGTCCTGATCTGTCCGTCTCACCAAAGAGTCCTTCGCTTCTGAGCAGAGGAAGCCCTGTACGAGTTCCAGACCATGCCATTTGGCCTGTCCTTGGCACCCAGGGACTTCATCAAGTGCATTGTAGTGGTGGCAGCTTACATGAGGCGCCAAGGGGTCTGGGCTTACCCCTACCTGGACGACTGGCTGATCACAGTTCCCTCCAGGCTGGAGGTGGAGCGGTCTAGGGACCTGGTCCTCCAGGCCTTCAGAACTCATGCCTTTGCAGGTGATCAACTTCATTGGGGCGGATCTCCACTCTTGCAGAGCCAGAGCCCGACTCCCAGCAGACTGAGCAAAGGCTCTCTCCTCATTTGCCTGATCATTTCGGGTTGGGCAATTGCACCCTACCTGGGACTTCTGCACCTACTGTGTTACATGGTGACCTGCACCAGTGTGGTCCATTGGGCATGCTGGAGAATGCACTCTGTGCAGTGGGAGTTGGCCAGCCAGTGGTCTCAGCGCAAGGGTCACTGCGACCCAGCGGATGTGGGACGCCCTATAGTGGTGGTTAGTCGCAGAGCATCTGCAAGAAGGGATCCCGTTTGTCTGCCCAGAGCAGACAGTCCTGATGACCAGTGCGTCTCTCATGGGCTGTGGTGCCCACCTGTGGGAAACTGTCCATGGGCCCTGGACCCCTGAGGAGTCCTGATGTCACATCAACCTGCTGGAGCTCTTGGCAGTTTGGCTGGCACTGACTGATTTCTCTACTCACATCCGGGATTAGGTGGTCCAGGTTCAGATGGACGACATGACCATGTACTACTTCAACAAATAGGGCTGGGATGAACTCCCTGCCACTGTGCAGGGAGGCTCTGCATGTGTGGGCCCTTGTGCGCAGTCTGGAGGCTGATCTCTTAGCCATCCAGTTGGCAGGGTTCTCCAACCAGCTGGCGGATGCACTCAGCCAGGTAGGTGAGGCATCTCACGAATGGTCTCTCCATCCAGAGGTAGTACTCAGCCTGTTCTTCCAGTGGGGCACCCCTCAGGTGGACTTATTCACCTCCAGGGAGAACGCAAAGCTGAGGCTGTTTTGTGCCCACCCCCCTCAGCAGGGAATGCCTCAGGGGTTGCCTTCTCAAGGCCCTGGACCCTTGGCCTCTTTTGTGCATTCCCTCCACTTCCCTTGATCCACAGAGGGCTTCTCAAGATCAGGAGGGACAAAGGCACAGATGATCTTGGTGGCTCCAGACTGGCCATACCAGTTCTTGATACCCTGATCTCCTTGGCCTCAGCAGCAGGCTCTTGAGGTGACTTCCACTCCACCTGGACCTGCTCTCCCTCAATCAGAAGAAGGTTCTCCACCCAGACCTTCAATCGCTACACCTGACAGTCTGGTTCCTGAGCGGCTAGAGTTCCAGGCTTTGGGTGTCTCTGAAGATGTCCTCACTGTTGCGGAGGCATCCAGGAAGGAGTCGAACAGGAAATGCTATACCTTCAAGTGGAAGAGGTTTTCCATTTGGTGTCAGGGCAAGTGGTTGGACCCGATGTCCTGTCCAGTGGCTAGCATTCTTGACTACCTGTGGTCCCTCTCCATTAGGCCTTCGGTCAGTGACCACTTAAGGTGCACCTGGCAGCCATCTCTGCTTACCCGGCACAGGCCGGTCAGCAGTTAATGGCACAAGAGAAGGTTGTATGGCACTTTTTCAAGGGCCTTGACCACATTTCCTATCCGGTGCTTGAACCACCATCACCACCTTGGGATTTGGTGCTGGTTTTGGCAAAGCTTATGGGCAAGCCATTTGAACCTATGCACAGGTGTGAAATGTCTCACCTGTCGTGGAAGACCTCCTTCTTGGTGGATATCACATCAGCCAGAAGGATCAGTGAACTTCAGGTGCTCTCAGTGGAGTCTTCTTACAGAGATAAGGTTGTCCTGCGTCCCAACCCGAAGTTTCTCCTGATGGGTGTGTTGGATTTTCGCCTTAATCAGATGATTAATCTGCTGATGTATTTTACCAACCACATCTCAGAGGCCAAGCACAGGCTCCATACTCTGGACCTGCAGTGAGCGCTTGCATACTACAAGGAGTGCACAGCTGGTGTTCGGGGAGAGGTTCGCCAGCTTTGTCACCTATGTTGAAACCACACCTGTCAGACTTGCAGCCAAGTGGACGATTGGCAGGTGGATAGTCTCCTGCATTGATATCTGCTATAAGTTGGCAGGTAGGGAGCCTCCCATAGGGCTTAGGGCTCAGTCCTTTCTCAGAAGAAAGGGTTCTGAAGGTGGACAAAGCAATGGGGCCTGATGGAATTCACCCCAGTATTCTAAAAGAATTAAGGGGGAGAACTAGTGAAACCACGTACTACTCTTTTTAACAAATCATGGGAGGATGGTGTGGTACCTGAAGACTAGAGGAAGGTGGATGTGATTCCCCTTCACAAAAGTGGGACCAAGACAGAGGCAGGAAACTACAGACCTGTCAGTTTGACCTCTGTGGTAGGAAAAGTGATGGAATCACTTCTGAAAGAAAGAATTGTTGAGTACCTACAGCCCAGTGGGGCACAGGACCCAAGGCAGCATGGGTTCACAGCGGGAAGGTCATGTCAGACGAATCTAATTGATTTCTTTGACTGGGTGACCAAAGTAGTAGACCAGGGAGGTGCTGTGGACATGCCCTGCCTAGACTTCAGCAAGGCATTGGACACAGTCCCACACAAAAGATTAATTGTCAAATTAACCAGCCTGGGAGTGGGTCCCAGGGTGGTAGCATGGGTAAAACATTGGCTGGACAACAGGACACAGAAGGTAATTGTAAATGGAGTTCACTCTGAAGAAAGAGGGGTTACAATGGAGTACCGCAGGGTTCAGTATTGGATCCAGTCCTTTTTAATGTCTTTATAAGTGACATTGCAGAGGGACTGGAAGGAAAAGTGTGCCTCCTTGCAGATGACACAAAGATCTGCAACATGGTTGATACACAAGGAGGCATGGAAAGGATGAGAAGAGACTTGGCAAGGTTGGAGGAATGGTCAGAAGTATGGCAGCTTAGATTCAGTGCAAAGAAGTGCGAAATAATACACCTGGGAAACAAACCCAGGGGAAGATTACACAATGGGGGGGGGAGGTGGTAACAACAACAAAAATGGAAAGGGATCTGGAGGTAATCATATCAGATGACCTTAAGGTTGGCAAGCAATGTGAGAAGGCAGTAGGGATGGCTGGGGTATACTGGGATGTATAGGAGAGGCATCACCAGCAGAAAACAGGAAGTTGTTATCCCTCTGTACAGACAGTTGGTGAGACCCCATCTGGAGTACCGTGTCCAGTTCTGGAGACCCCATCTCCGCAAGGACATAGACAGGATAGAGGCAGTCCAGAGGAGGGCAACTAAAATGGTGCAGGGTCTACAAGAGAAGCCATACGAGGAGAGACTAAAGGAGCTTAATATGTATGCCCTTGAGGAAAGGAGGGAGAGGGGGAAATGATAGAAATATTTAAGTACCTCAGTGGAATCGGCAGAGTCCAAGAGGGTAGCATCTTTCAGAAAAAGAGATGTGCAAGAACAAGGGGACACAATTTAGAGGGAGGGCGGTTCACGGGCAATGTGAGGAAGAATTTTTTCACAGAGAGGGTGGTGGACGCATGGAACAGCCTTCCTGAGGAGGTTGTGGGGTCTAAAACTGGGAGAATTCAAGAATACATGGGACAGACATAAGGCAATTATTGTGGGGGGTAAGAAGAAACAAGCTGTTGGTTAACTAGGGATCCCAGCTATCCTGTAGGTAGGAATGGCAGACCAGGGTACCGGCGGTCCTTATCTGTCAGCCAGTCTGTTTCTATGTTTGTTTCACCTGCCATACCTCTGCTTTGGTGGCTGCTTCCAGGGACATCCCTATCCAGGAAATCTGCAGAGCTGCTACTTGGAATTCAGCACACATCTTCATTTCCTATTATCACATTGACCTTAAGTCACACTGTGATGCTGGTTTTGGGGCCTCAGTTCTCCAATCTCTGTTCCCTAAGTAGGGGGGGGTGTGCCTTTCCTCCCTCCTCTCTGAGAACTGCTAGGAGTCTGCCAGAAAGTGTGGATAGAGCTTCATATCTATGTCCCTAGAAAAACAGGTTACTCACCTGTAACAGTAGTCATAGGAGTGTTTTTTTTTTTTTTTGGGAGCACCATACTAAGCTGAAAGCTTGTTTTACAAGTGAGACTTGGGAGCACAAGGAAGTTAAGTGACTTACTCAGTGTCACACAGTATGCAGGTTGGGGCTGTGGGATTCAAACCCAGGTCTCCCGGTTTGCAGCTCAGAGCCTTAAACTACTGTGCTATACTGCCTCCAGAGTGGTATATGATGTTCATCCACATGGACCCACCCGAGCTGCCTTGGCGCACAACACTGCTTCTAGTGGGCAAGATCTGGCATCATGGGGCAGAACCAATGGAGTTACCACCTATGTGGGTGGAAAGAGCTGGTTTGAAGACGTTCTGGACAGAATTAAAGGGAAAGGCAACTGCCAGAAAGTGTGGATGAACATCATATACCACTCCTAGAAAGTACAGTTATGTAAGAACTTACCGTAACAGTAGATATTCCGAGGACTCTCTCTTGCGGTAAGTCCTTACTTATGGGAGCATCCACCAGCTGGCGCTGTCGCAGGCAGCTTCTTCCAGCAGTCTTCCATGGGGGCCACCCACACGTCATCACTTCCTTTGGATGTGTTTGAGTGGGTGGCCCCCAGTACCCTCTGTTCAGTCTGCTTCGGTGTGCACGGCGTGGACCGAGGTAAACGAGGGCCAGAAAAACAGAACAGCGATCCCATCCAACGTCTTGAGTTGCAGATTCGAGGCAACAAGATGGGGATGTAGGGCTGGGGACTTACTGCAAGAGACAGTCCTCGGAAGATCTACTGTTATGGTAAGTTCTTGCGTAACTGTACTATCTACGGACTGGTCTCTTGCAGTAAGTCATTACTTATCAGAGATTACCAAGCAGTAAAATCCAAATGGGAGGAAAGGCAAGGCTGGAAGCTGGGCCAGAGGGCACACCCGACGGTTGAGCCTGTGCAAAACCCAGCTGTCCATGATACCAGAGAAGCTAACTTCACAGTAAATGTCAACTGCAACCGCACCCGCTCTGGCAGATAGGACAAAGGTGGGGAGGACAACATGTACGATATTTAGTAGAAATGTCAACTCAAACATCTTCCATGCAGGCAGATAGGCCAATGGTTAGGCGAAGACAATTTGCATGAAATCATAGAGAAATGTCAATTCAGACCACACCCGCTGAGGCAGATAGGCTCAAAGGTGGGTGAGAACAGCATGCAGGAGGCATGATGTAGAAAGAACTGTAGGTGGCCAGGGACAGTGATTCATCCAGACAAGTCGGAGGTTGACAGGCTCTGGCATGATGTCAGATCCATTAGAAAGACAAGTAGAGCGGATCAGAAAGCAGAAAGAGGAGCACCAGGTAAAAAAACATCCCGGATGGTCAGAAGAAGGAACTGAAGGGTTCCAGCAGGGAGAGTAGCAGGAGTTCCAATCAGATCCGCATGGAGGAGTGAAGTGTCCAGTCCAGGAGCAAGCCTCCAAGAAAGGTAAAGGATCCCCAGGCACCTCAGAGGTCTGCAAGAGGAGGCAGTAGAAACCCTGAAAAGCGGTTTAAGACACAGAAGCAGGTCCCACCCCGCCACGGAGGGGCAGACTGAGCCACCCCCCCAGGAGGCCCTACCGCGGTCCCGAGAGGCACCCCGGTAGGGGGGCTGGGCTTGAGGCAGCCCACCCATGGGGGCATAGGGGTGGTAACTGGGGGCATGATAGAGGTCCTGAACAGACCAGAGAGTATGCCCCGAAGGCTGAAGGGAATCTAGGATAGACTGAGCACCAGGTCCAAACGGCAGATTCCCAGAAAAAGGGGCATCGGTGACCGGCAGCTGGACGCCAAGTGGCAAACCTGAAACCCACAGTCGGGCGAAGCACCATATGGCAATGCCGGAGGCTGAGAGGTGGGCAGATGAGTCAACCACATCGAAGCATGCATGGAGCAGGGGACTGGAAAGGGAGGGCATGACAGACAGCGGCTGAGCTGATCAGGGCCATGAGGGGCAGGCTGAGCAGAAGCAGGACGAGACCAAATATGAGAGTGCATGAAAATATGCAGGAATCAAAGGCGGGTCAACCATGGCAGGCTCCTCGGGAACGTTGAGGTAGGCAGCCATGTCCCTACGAAAGGAGTCCTGATCCGCAGCATGGAAGCCAAAAGCATGCTGGATCTGCAGCATGAGATCCATGAAGGAGGGATCGGGGAGAGAGGAGGGATCAGGGGGTTCAGGCGAGGCAGCCTGCAAAAAGGATGACATGGGGGGGGGGAGATCCAAGGTCCCCATGGTCTGAGAGGTCCCCGCCAGGAACATCTCCCATGAAAGGTTCCCCCATCCTGGAATCTCCATAAAGGGAGTCCACATAAATGGGAGGGAGGGGACTAGGCGGGAAGCATCGGATCTGGGAGCAGGCCCCTGGTGGAGGGGGTGATCGGGCGAGTCCATACCCTGGCCCATGGACCGTAGGACCTCCAGCACAATGCGGGTGGTGCCCGGCATTTGTGACTGGGGGGATGGCCAGAAACAGAGGGCGCCCAAGGGCAGCACTAGGAGGAGGGAGGGCGAGCCATCCTGGGAACTGCTGACCCCGAATAGCGGGGGAAGGCACTCTGATCCTTGTGGTCCGGGATAGGCAAAGGGGTAAGGGACTTGGGCTTGGGTCCTCAAAGTGGGGCCGAATGCCCAGGAAGTCGCATCCAAAGAGCACAGAACGGTGGGGAGCACAGGAGCAAAGTCCCGAGCAAGGGGTGTCCCGGGATGGGAGGCCCTTTATCGCCAAGGAAAGCATCCCTGTCAAGGAGGGAAGGAGGAGAGGTTCCTCGGTTGATGGTGGAATCATCCCTGTCAACGAGAGACCAGAAACGAGCCTCTGTCAGTGGTGGAAGTCGTACCGTCAACGAGGCATGCAAAACACGCCATTCTGTCAACAGGAGAGGCTTCCTCATCAGTGAGGAGTGCTCCGTCGACGAAGAATAAGCCTCCATCAATGAGAGAACAGCAGAATCATGTCCTGGCGTTGGGAGAAGAGCTCCCGTCGACGAAGGAGAGCAAAGAACATGTGTCGTTGAAGGGGGAAGCATCCCCATCGATGAGGAACGTTCTGTTGACGGGGCAATGCAGCCCGTCGACGGGAGACGTTCAGAAACAAGCTCAGTCAATGGAATTAGGCCCATCGAAGATGAAACCAGCCCAGCAGGCTCAGTCGACGGGGTGAGCAGCCCCGATGACGAGGAATGCTCAGTCGACGATGGAGGAGCCACCAGCAATGGAGTAAGGTGGAGGGGAGTGTGAGGAGTGTGAATCCTGCTCCTTCCTATACCTGGAACTAGTGCCCTTGACCGGGGAGCCTTTAAGGCGGCCCCCGAGGTCCATTCCGGCCTGGCTGGATGATCAGCCATGAGCAAGTCCCAAGGCCCAGCAAGAGAGCATGGGCCAGGAAGCAGCAGGGGTGCTGTGAGCAAGGAGGGCCAGGGCACTGTGAAGAGCACAGGCCCGGCCTACTGAAAGTAGAAGAGCCAGGGCCTAGGAGTAGTACACATACCCAGGACCAGAGGCAGGAGCCGGGGGTGCAGCAAGTGGTGCCCAGGTCCTGGAAGTAGAAGAGCCAGGGCCTGGGAGTGTTCCACAGGCCAAGCAGAGAGAAGCAAAATCGGACTGGGCTGTTAACAGCAGCCCTAGTGAATCCCCAGATCCAGCCAGGGAGCAGCAGGTGTACTGGGAGCTCTAATGGAACACTGGGTCTGCTGTATAAAAGAAGTCCGGGGGTACTGTGAGTAGGTCACAGGCCTGGAACAGAAGGAAGAACACTCTGTTCAAGTTAGTCGACTGCAACCCTGGAGGTCAAGAGAGCTGACTGTGCGAGCTGAAGCTGGCAGGAAAATGAACAGAAGGTATTGGGGGCAGCCCACTGTTGTACACATCCACAGGAAGTGATGTTGTGTGGGTGGCCCCCATGGAAGACTGCTGGCACCACCTGGTAGATACTCCCATAAGTAATGACTTACTGCAAGAGACCAGTCCATAGAAGATCTACTGTTACAGGTGAGTAACCTGTGTTTTGGGGTTCCTGCATAGGAGTTGAGAACAGTTCTGCTGCTTTTAGAAATGTAGAAACATAGATTTGTCAACAGAAAAGGACTGCTTGGCCCACCCAGTGTCTGCTGAGATGGTCGCTGCCTAGTCTGTTTATACTGTCTAATAGTTTATTACAAAAGTGCAAACTCACTTTTAAAATGTCCCAGAGAGCTGTACAATCCCTCCGAGGTAGAACTCATAAAGTTCCTTGTGCATAAAGTCCAGCACCTACTTTTAAAACTTGGACAATTTTGTCACTCTGCCTCCTTTAAGTGGAAAAACCAGCCGTAAGAATAGACGTGTTCATAATGTCTTTAATAGTTTATTACAAAAGCGCACGTGGCTTTGAGAAAACCGCGTCTTGGCTTAGCAAACGCCAGGTGACGACATTGGGAGTTGACCCTTAGCGCTTGCTCTTTGCTTGTGGATACCCAGTCGAATTGTTTCTAAACTTTTGGCTGCTTGGTGCTTGTTTTGATTTAATGACTTTTATGGATTAATGAATGGACTTTATGCACAAGGAACTTTGAGTTCTCACTCGAGGGATTGTACAGCTCTCTGGGACATTTTAAAAGTGAGTTTGCACTTTTGTAATAAACTATTAAAGACATTGTGAACACGTCTATTCTTACGGCTGGTTTTTCCACTTAAAGGAGGCAGAGTGACAAAATTGTCCAAGTTTTAAAAGTAGGTGCTGGTTTTCCCTTTGCTTTTGCTTCGTTCTTCTAAACCATGCACTGCTTGTTTCGCTAGTGCAGTCCGTTCCACTTGCTTTACTAGTCTGTTTATGCAGACCCTAACTGATCTCTTTCAACCTTCCTCCCTCCCTGCTTATTTTCTAATATTCCCCTATGTTTATCCCATGCATGCATAAAGTCTCCTACTATTTTTGCCTCCACCACTTATGCTGGCTGTCCGTCCCAGGCGTCCACCATTCTTTTCAAGTGAAGTAGTACTTTCTCACATCCCTCTTAAACTCCTGCCAGCTTTCACGTGCCCTCTGGTCTTGATGCTCTTTTCTCATTTGAAAGAGACTCTGCTCCTGCACCCCATTCACCCCCATGAGGTACTTGTAGGTCTCTATCATATCCCCTTTCGCCATTTTCTCTTCCAGGGTGTACATGTTAAGATCCCGCAGTATCTGTCTTCGTAGTGCTTTTAATGCAACCCCACACCATTTTAGTTGCCATCCTCTGGACCGCTTCCACCTTGTATGTACTTTCTGAGATGTGGTCTCCAGAACTGGACGCAATACTCCAGGTGTGGTCTCGCAAGTGAGCTATAGTGTCAACACTACCTCCCTCCTGCTGCTGGAGATTCCTTTCCCTATGCACCTCAGCATCCCACTGGCCCTACCCACTACTTTGTCTCACTGACCTGCCACTTTGAGGTCATCAAATATGATAACCCCAATGTTCCTTTCCTGCTTGGTGACTGTGAGTACCTGCCTCCAATCCTGTACTCATGTTCTTTCTTCGTATGCCCTCATTGCATAGTTTTTCACTTTTTGGCATTGAACCCCATCTGCCATGCTGTTGACCACCTCTGAGTTTCACAAGGTCCCTACGCATTCTCTTTACCCCCTTCTGAGTGTCCACCCTACTACAGATTTTGGTGTTGTCTGCATAAAGGCATACTTTTCCCTTCCAGGTCTTCTGCAGTGTCATTTACGAAAACACTAAAGAAGACCGGTCCTAGTACTTGGCCCTGCCGCACCCTGCTGGTCACTCTTCCCTAATTAGTGCGAGTGCCATTAACCACCACTGTCTATTCATTTACCAGTTCTTTACACAGTTCACCTCTTTGGATCCCACTCACGGGCTGCTCAATGTCTTTTTTGGGCTTTGTGTGGCACAGTGTCAAAGCAGGGTTCGACAAATCCCATAGCCCGACGTCCCGGGCTATCATTGCAGTCAGGGACAAGTAGTTTCTGTGGAGCCGGTAGTCCGTGGACAAGTAGCGCTGCTTTAAAAAAAAAAAAGTTTCTGCTTGCTATGCAGTTTCTGTCCAGTAGAGCGCTTTCATATATACTGAATACACTATAGGCAGAAGTATTGTTGGAACGTGCACACCGCACACTGTTTTTCTCCCCAGTTACTTCCCTTAGCCGCCCCCGGCAGCAGTTGATTCCTTCTGAAATTCCCACATCTCTCTCCGCAGCAAATCGAGCTGGCACATTATCAGTCTGGGCTGCACTGGAGGTTGGAGCCATGAGGGTGGCGGGATCCGCATGTTAGTGGCAAAGGGTGTTTTATTCTGCAGGAAGCAGCAAGCTGGATTCTCATCTCAAGTCAACATGCAGGTATTATTATGGGTCCAATAACATTCTCCCCCACTGTCTAATTGCTTACAGGCATTCATCATGACAGAGTGTGTCTGTACTGAATCACGAGTGTGAGTGCTCAGGCCCAGACTAGAGAATGTGCCCCCGCCGAGTTGTTGAGAATGCAATCTTGGAGTCGGGCTTGGTACTGTGGGTAGTGTCCTTTGCAGGCTTCGGCAGAGGCTAGCAGGTGCATAACTGGTGTTGCTGTAGTAGTGGTGGTGGTAATGGGGCGGGAGGGAGTGTACATGTTGTAGTGTGAATGTGGGCCCAGGCCCAGAGGGTGTGCCTCGCAAGCCCGATGCAGTTGTCTCATTTTACTTTTCATTAGGCACAACCACAAAGGAGCAATTCAGGAGTCAGAACCGTACCATGAGTGACGGAGTTGCAGTCAGGACTGTAGTCTTGGATGAAGTAACTTGGGACTGAGCTGTGGGGACATGGGTGAGAGGATAAAAAGTATTCACCAACTTGGGGGGACAGCAGATTGTTTATTGTGGCAGTTTAATTTGCAGCTGAACAAACATGTAGGAGCATTAACTGTAGGTTACCTCCAGCATGCTTTGTCAGACAATCCCAAAATGTTATTTTCCTCCAAAGGTTTCCTTTTTCCACTTTCCCTCAAACATTGCCTCTACACTGCTTCTCTTTTTATGTTGTGTCTGTTCCCGAGGAGAATAAACAAAAATAATGTCCTACATGAAAGATACAGGCTACTTCCCCTTAAGAAAGTGCTTCTCACGCTGTCACTTTTTGCAATTTCCTATGAAGGTTTTGGATTTTCTAAGGTGGCATGCCTCTGACTGTGCTCAAGTTTTACATGAGGCAAGGGGATGAGAGGTTGCAATTAGACTTTTATAAAGTGGAAATCCTATCAGAATTTCCTTAAATATTTAATATTGTGGAGGACTAGACTCTGGCATAATTTTTGGATATCAGTGACTTATGGCTGTATACTAGTCTTTTCGCTGATTTTGATGCAGATTTGAATCCTCTGCTGACTTCTCAAGTGAAATGAGTTTTTTCTGTATAGCTCTGCATTCCACCCAGTTGTGCAAATTGTGAGACGCAGGACATGACTAATAAGAGCCGCATCTCAGCTGGGCTAACCTGAGTATATAAATTGGCCTACATCTATGCAGTAGTAATACAGTCCCCACATCTTGTACTTGGTTGCTACATAAGTTTTTTTTTTGTTTTTTTTTATTTCCCTTGAAATATAGCCTCCCGACTATGGACTACCACTTGAAACACTGGGACTACCAATTTTGGCTAGGCCAGTTGTCCTGGACTAGCATGTAATTTTGAAATTTGTCTATCCTTGTGTCAAAGGCCTTGCTAAAGTTCAAATAGGCCACATCAACTGCCCTCCCCTGATCTATTTCCCTCATCACCCAGTTGAAGAAATCAGATTTGTCTAGCTTGTCTTCCTTCTTGTGAATCCATGCTGCCTTTGGTTTTGTAGCATGTTGGATTCAAGATATGTTACCAACCTTTACTGTAGCAAAGTTTCCATTAATTTCCTCACCACTGATGTTAGACTGACTAGTTATTTGCTAGCCTACTCTCTCTGCTGCTCTTATGGAGTGTGAACATGTCTGCTGTCTTCCAGTCCTAGAGAACCATGCTTGTTTCCATTGAGCTGCTGAATAAGGCCATCTGTGGGACGGATGCACCTAGCACCTCCCTGAGTTCCTTTAGTACCCTTGGGTGCATCATATCCAGTCCCATAGGCTTGTCCACTTTCAAACCACAAGTCCCTTCAGGACTCTCTCCTCTGAAAATGGTCTTGTGTTCACCTCCCTCCTCACTTGTTCCTGCTGCTTACCTGGAGGTCTGTCCCCTCCACTCTGAAGACTGAGCAGAAGTACCTGTTCAGGATGTCTGCTTTTTCTTGAAGTAAAATAACATCCATAAAACTAGTCTAATACTTTCCTTTCCTTTGTGTTTTGCTGGACAGAGTTGATTGTTGAAACTTGAAATCCCTAAAAAAAAAATATATATACTCTTATTGCATACACTGTTATGTTTTAGTAAATCTGCAAGTCCTTTCACTAGTCTGGTTCCATGGATTCCAACTGAATCAAATGGTTAATCGCCACACCAAGTCCAGCAGTTGGAGTTGCCGTGCGGTGGTGCTGAGATTCACCGTCCAATTATGTTTGAATCCATGGAATGAAAGACTCCTGAAATCCTTGAAGATCTGCTTTTATGGGTGTTTCTCATGTGTTAATTTTTTTTTTTTTAAATAATATAAAACTGTTCTAAATCATGTATGTGAAAAGTCCCCCACTCTATTTAAAGTCCCAGGAAGCAGAAAAGGATCTCTTTCATTCTGGTACAAAAAACGATGGAAGTAATGGAGTGAGTATCACGTTGCAACTGTCGGTCTCGTCTCTGGGGAGGGGGTATAGTCACTTTATTTTGTATAAGTATTTATACTTTTATGACAACTCCCTCCTGCCACTAGGAAGTGGGATTGATAACCAGACTGCAAGACCCAGAGCCTGCTCTGTAGAAGGAACTCTGTCTAGTGGATGGAGCTTAGTACTACAAGAGAGAGCGCCAAGTTGCCCTTGGAGCTTTTTGCCTGAAGTACCAGGGACCTCAGACTTGGCATCAGTTGATGCATCCAGACTTTTTAAGACTAGATCACCTTGACACTTTTTTGCCTGGTAGCGTCCAGAAATGGGCCCAAGGCAGAGTAGAAGATTAGGGGGCATTTAGTATTGATTTCTGGGTACACAACTTAAGGGGAGTCCCTGTCAGTCTTGCAGCTCAGGTAGAGCCCTACAGAAGAGAGATTGTCACTTCGGAGTGTTTGTGGTCCTGTGCCTGAGCAGTGCCGACAGCCAAGCTACTGATGAAGAGAAACCTGGTGAGAGAGGCAAGACTGCTGACTAAAATCTGTATTCTGGGACAGGAGATCCCAGGTTGCGATGGGTGCCAGAGCTGTTGCCACTGGCAGAGGGTCGTCTGGGGCAGTTGCCAGCCACTGCAAGTGGGCAGGCTGATGTTTGTGTTGCTCTGCTGTGTCCAGCACAGCAGCCAGCCAGTAGAAGAAGCTGAGATGGGAGACACTGACAATGGAAGGGGATAACCTCTGGGCTGTTATAAAACAGGATCTTGGGTACATATCCTACCAGAGCCACCACTTGGTGTGACCATGTACAAAATAACTTGGCCTGTCTTCTGCCTCTGTAACTAGTCAGAAGCAGAGCCCCAGTGCAGAAGAGATGCTGCATCTCTTTTGGGCTGTACTGAATAACTGAATTGCAAAAATAATGCTCAAAACTCTCACTTTCAGCTGAACTGAGGTAGAATTATTTCAGATGTGGTAATGCTAATTACCATTCTACACTACTCCTGTCCCCCTGAATATTGACACTACTGTTGAGACTACTGTTGCAGTTGGAAAAGTGGTCTAATGTGCATTCGTAGTCTGAGAATTGCAAACCTGATACCGCAAGACAGTAAATGAGACTACTCTTGTAATTGAGAGTGGTCTGAGCCATGGCACCCCTAGATTATTGATCGAGGTTGATCAGCTAATGTATTAAACGTTTGTAACAACGTTCCAGGACGTTACAGAGTAAAAATGTTTCATGTGCAGGGGAAAGGAGTGCTCCAGTTGGTCAAGAGCACTCCCTCAGTCTATAGCATACCTTAAACTAATGGTTCTCGAGCACAAAATTCTGGTGGCCTCCATGCGGCCACCAGAATGTACTGCTGGCCTCACTTATTTGTTCACCCTAAACCCACGGATATACCCAACCCCCCCCTGATGTAAGGCATTTTATTTCTCTCAGTAAACAATAAATCAAGTTTCTCATATCTTGTCGCTTGAAATTTAATTCCTTTGTTTAAAGAAAATAATTTGTCCATTCTGTTAGGTTTGTAGTTGGGGCATTGAAATGCTCTGTGGCCACACAGAATTGTGCTGACGTCCTCATTTGAGGAAAAACTGCCTTAATCCACTTCTTCACCAGGGGTCAAAACTGGCAGCGACCCACTAGCCAAATGCTGGTAAATTTTATATCGGGCTAGTAAAATTTTCCTTTAACCAGCCCTGTAGGCTTGTACTGGAGAAGGTAATAGTTCAATAAGTACACCAACTGGGCCAGTGGAAAAGTCTGTGGGGCTAGTAGATTTGTTATTAGTCCTGTTTCATACAGACATGCATTTTGTAAGGTGTGCTGAGCCATGAGGAGGAGTGAGGTATGACTTGAATAAATATATTTTTGAATGGCCTATTGTAGTATTCACTGCAAAAGATATGTAGAGCAGGAGCATTTAAATTAACATCTGAATAATGTAGTGCACTGTGTTAATGCAACCTTAGGAAACCCTGCCAGACAAAACCCTGGTTCCCTTAAGTATTTGCCTTGGCTCCCAAGCTTTGACAAGGTCATATGCCTGTGCCTTTGACCAGCACGAGAAGCCTGTAAACCATTTTAAAGTCCACTAAAAAGGCCAGCCTGGTGGCGCTGAGGGTTGAGGTGCTGGATGTCACACCACGCCAGCAACACTGGTTCTGGAGTGAGCTCGGGGGTGAGGTGAGGTGGGGTGGGGGTGATAGACAGATCGAGCAGCCTGCAGGTAGCTCTTCTCTGTTCTCCGGGGAGGGACGTGGGGTTTTCCCCGGTTCTTGACTGCCACCCAGTGAATGCTAGGTGGCAGTGCCATGGGGGCTCGGGGGAACCTGGCAATAGACTGGGAAGGTGGAAGGGGCGGTCACCGGAGCCACGGTGTGCATGCGCGCCTCCATGCACATGGGCATCCGTGTTCAGGGGTCCCAGGAATAAGGGGAGAAAATGGATAATCGGGGGGCTGCAGTTGGATGAAGCCCCCTGCATCAGCTCCAGTGGTTCTGCTGGGTAGAGGAGAGGGTGCCCGAATGACTGTGGAAGTCCAACACAAGCCTCTGTCCGCCGGGTGGAAAAACGAACGATAGAAAAAAAGTCCATTAAAAAATGTCATTTTCATTTTGCAGAGGTGAATCTCATCTTTAAAACTTGATACTGTTTTGCATATCCATTGTTAGAATTTTTTTTAAATTTTTTTTCCCCCTCCAGGCTCCGGATCTGCCCCTCTTTCGGGCATCCAAGGTCCCTGCACCCCTCCAACTTCCCCGGGTGCCCTTCCGCCTCATATCTGCAGCCTGCTTCGAGGTAACTCTGCGTTACCCTTTGCCGAGTGGGTTCCTCTCCTCCAAGGGGGAAAAGCACCGGTGGGGGTGGCCCAGCACATTGTTTTTTTTTTCTTCTCAGCCTCAGGCGCTGCTGAGGCGGGGGCTGACCCCGCAGGAAGACTTTGGATGTGCCTTGGACCGGGTGCCGTCATCTGGCCAATCAGTAGCGTTTTTTCTCATTTGTCTGGTTTGTCCCTCCTGCCCCGCTACCTGTGGTGCCCCTGGTCTCCACTGAGAGCCACTACTTGAGTGAGGCTTCCACCCAGCTCACCCCAGGAGAGAGAGAGCAGTCTCCTGGATGCTCGATCCTCTCCTTCCCTGCCAGCCTCTGGCCTCGGAGTCCGCTCCTTCGAACCCGGGTCGCAGGCGTGGCTCGAGGTGTGGTGTCTGTGCCTCGGCCCTCTGCGCCACAGGGTCGGCCTCATTGGTAGAAGTTGATTGAGACATGCTCCTACGTGGGCAACCCGGATACGCTGTGTGAGCCAGTACTACCACGCTGTACTGATTGAGTCTAAGCAGTGAAGCAGCCAAAGGATTTGATAGCCTTGATCACGCAGTCGTCCTCGTTTTTTCAGTTGGTCTATCCTCAAGTTCTGGGGTTTCCCTGCAGCATGGAAAGCACTCTGTGGTCTTGCCAGTTAACAAATCTGACTCTAAATCTACTGCGGACAATTGTCACTCAATGCCATAGTTACCTGTGATTTCCAAATTGTTGAAAAAAATTGTTCATGGTCAAATTATGCAATATATGAGTAAATTCAATTCTCTTATCAAGTTTTTGTCCCACATTTTTTCCTCTGACAGCGCTTGGGGATTTTCATGACGCTATTTCTTCCTCACATGCGTTTAGGATGTTGGGGTCTATTTTTAAAGCTCTTTTAAAGGCCTTGTCACTTACTTGATCACTCTTATATCATTGGTTTTCTAGTAATGTCCTGTATTTGGGTACCTTATCTTTCTGGCCATTCTCAGTCCACTTGGTATGGTTCTCTTTCTCATCTTTCATTTGTGCCTCTTGGTGGTCCTCAAAGTTCTCTGTTTTTGGTCCATTTTATTTATTTATTTATTTTTTAATAAACCCTCTGCCTGCTTTTAATCATTTATTTTCAGTAAAACTATGTAGACACATTTTGTGCTAATGCTTCAACTGAATGTCTGAGACAGCAACTTAAATCTGATTTTTGTCAACAGTTGTTTGGTTTCCTGCCAACTGGCTAATTATCAAAAAAAGGAAATCTTAGTTCCTTTGATTTGGTTCTCTGTCTCATGAAATGAGTTGTGCTCTCCATTACGAATCTTGTTGTGAAGTGCTTGTTTAGAGTCAGTAACTGCTTTGATACGTGAAGAATAATTGCCTGGGCTGTTTATCACCATATTTTAGGTTATAGGGACACAGTGTTGCTTCATGCTTCTGCAACTACTTTGGTTCCTTTGTTCCAAGGTTTATTATAGATTACTTACATTTATCCTGAATGGTACATGAGAAACTCATCACTGTGGGCTTTTATCTACTTTAAAGGGGAACTGTTGGCACCAAGAGCCAAGTGTGGGGCTGGTTCCAATTTGCAGTTAGTGTGCAAAATCATTTTTTGTTACTTATTTACTGCAGTATATTAGATTGTAGCAGACTGAATCTGTTGACTTGAATGCTGACATTTTCTTTAACTACAAATCCCAGAATCCCATGCAGCTGACATCAGAGCAGAGCTGCAGCAATGGGAGATTAAACAGCCTGCAGTGCATGTTAGAACTTTTTATAAGCTCTGATCAGATGTTTGCTGGTCCCACTGTTCTACCGGAATGAAGTACTGTTTTAGCCCAGGGAGGACAGTGAGCGGTACCAGCAAACAAAAAGATCAGAGCTAATCAATAGTCGGCCAAGTGACAGCTGAGGATTAAGGCTCTAAATGCCTCACCTCACGCCCGACTGACCGGGTTTGGGAGCGGCCGGGAAGTCGGGGTCGGCAGGGGCGGGGTAGGGATAAAGCATCTGTGGGACAGCTCTCCCTTCCTGGGGGAAGTGAGAGGATAAGCGTCGCTCCCGAGTGACCCCTGGCGATGGCTGTGGGTAGCCAGGCGGTACGACACAGCCGATGGCAAAGGGGCGGGCTCGGCGGACGCTGGTTCATTGTATCACCGAGCTCCAGAGGGGGCAGAACAACAAAGCCAGAAAGCTCACACCATCGGTGGTGAGATGACTGTGGCCCCGGTGGATTACGCCCACATCCCAGATGCCGGCCCAGCGTACCCAGGATCTCCTCTAAGGGCCGCCTCAACGACATGCAGGTAGGCACCTCACACTTAGAAGCCAGCTGCCGAGGGAGGGCGGAATCGGCTCCGGGGGTTGGGCCTGCCTGGAGTCGTTCGGGGAGGAGGAGTTCAGGGGAGATGCAAGGGTTCAGGCTAGGAGTAGGGCAGACTCTGAGCGGGCACTCCTGAAGGATACCTGGGGGTGTGGGGTGAATAAATAGTTTAAAAAAAAAAAAAAAATATATATATATATATATATATATTGTGTAGGATATTGAATCTCCTACTGGTGCAGTTCTCCTCTGATGTCAGCAACAGGGGAGTCTGGGATTTGTAGGTACAGAAAATGTCAACTTGCAATCTACTATACTTGAGTAAACAGTAATTAAAAAATGTTTTTGCACAGATAGTAAATTGGGACCAAACCCACGCTTAACTGTCGTACTTAGTTCTGACTGTTCCTCTTTAAATCAGCATCACCTTGAATCTTGCGGGAATATTAACTGGTTACAGTTAAAGTACATTTCTTAAGTGGTTTTTATTTTTGTTTGTTTGTTTTTTTTTATCTCTTTGGGCTTCATAGCCCATTGCCTTAAGGCAGCACTAGCCCATTTTAGGCAAAAGTAGAACTTTTAAGCATGTCCTTTTTTAGGTGGGAAGGAGCATAACTGGAGGCAAACCCACAGCCAGCTGATCCCTTCCACTTCCCCGTTCACCAGCCGCTGCGCTCAGACGTTTCACGACGTCTAGGCAGGGAGACGCCCATTTAGAAGTCTGTGGGGACATTTTTCAAGGCACATTTATATATCTTTAAGCAACCTTGGAGAAAATTGAAAGCCTCAAGTGGTGGCTTTCAGTTTTCTCCAAGGTTGCTTAAAGATATACAACTATGTCTTGGAAAATGTCCCCATAGACTTGTATGTGGTGTGTCCCTGCACTTTCCCTGCTTAGACATCACAAAAAGTCTGAGGGGGGTTGGGGAGAGACAGGCAGACTGGGAGGTGTAAGGGATTGACTGGTTGTGGGTTTTGGCTCCAGTTATGATCCCCTTCCACTCAAAAAGGACAAGCTTAAGTCTACTTTTGCCTTAAATGTGCTAGTGCTGCGTTAAGGTACAAACCACTCAGAGCAAACAGTACTCGCAGGACAAAAACATTTTTTAGGAACCAAGTAGGTAGTTTTCAACAGCCAGAGCCACGGCTACAACCCTGAGCTTGAGTCAAGGCGTGACTCTTTGTCACCCCGGCAGATTCACGCCTTGGACTCGAAGCGCTGGGTTGTAACCTTGGGCTCTGGCTGTTGAAAACTACCTACTTGGTTCCTAAAAAATGTTTTTGTCCTGCGAGTGCCGTTTGTGTGGTTTGTTTGTATATTTCTAACAGCACCGACCCTAAACCAGTGACGCTGTATAAGCTTGTGTTTTGTTTGACTGCATTAAGGTAATAGGTTATGAAGCCGAACTATGAAGCTTCGAAAACTCCTTTAACTTACAAGTTCATAAATAACCTTACCACACAGTGTGCAATAAATCTTGTCCCACAACTTGTAACTATGTACTTGAAGAGGAATTTTCTCAGACATTATTTTTTTATCCAGAGCTTATTTTGGTGTTCATTTTTATTGAACGAAAAACAAATCCCAAACAATTACTTCCAGAGCAATTTCAGAGCACGTGACGGTTGATGCAAGTATTCAGTAATGGTTACAGTGCAGTATATAATGGGTGCATAATGCAGATAACCGTTTCAAGTATTGTTCTGTACTCTGCTGTAAGATTTAACCTAGTCACAATAACAAATGTTCGGTATACAGTATAGTCATCCCTTTAACCAAAATGGTCAAATGAGGCTGAAGGTTAATGTGACTTTGTTGGCTGTGTGCCTCTAGCGCTGCATATAAAACTTGCAGTAATTAACTCTAACTACGTTAACCGTCAACAATAAAACCAGGCTGCTAGTATCAGGGTCCTGTGTTCTAGTTTGCAAACATTGTTTGAACGAAAAACTGCCATGTGTCATGAGTTGTCTGTCACAAGGTGGATGTCGGGGGACTGGGTTACAGTATTTGGAACTGAGGAAAGGGGCCCAACAGGTGTAGTATCAGTGCAGAGAACTGCTGGCAAAGTTGGAGAGTCTCTTGTAGGTTGCCAACTGGCCCACCACCATAAGTCATTCATTCACACGGGGGCTTTTGGACATTATGCATTTGTGAAGAATTGATTATTTGGCAGCAACACCTACCACTGTGACCTGTTGGGCTTGGAGAGGGAACTTGGGAGTTACTTTGGAGCAGCATCCCAGAAGAGCTAGCTTTGCTGTGATGGGGATGCTAGCACCAGTAATTTGAGTGCAGCTCTGTGTAACCTGGAGACAAAATTGTTGTAGGGGAGAGCATTTCCAGAGACTATGGTATAGGAAGACACCTGGCTGGTTGCACTGCCAGTGTGTGTCTGTACTCTGCAAACCCATTGCTTTGAGTATTTGTGGGGTGTGATATCACCTGTGAGGGTTTTGTATTAATCTGCTTATCCTGTCTCTGCAGGCTTTGTGCATTCTTTCCCAGCAGTGTGCCCATTGTCTGTTGGAGGTTGGAACGCCGGACTCTGTCTGTAGTTGAGACCTGGCTATCTGTGATAGATCTGGTTGGGCATCCCCGATAGCTTCGTAGATGGTACTGGCTCTGCCTTTAACGGAGGTCTGCAGAGGTAGTGAATAGTTGCCTTTCTGTGGCTTGGGTAATGGTCCCTGCTGTTTGTATTTATGGACCACATTTCTGATGCATCTCCAAAAATCCTTTAGCAGGATCTGATACCTGTCCTTTAGGCCATCAAAGCTGTCGAGATCTGCACCTGGGGTGAGTAGATCTTGAGTGTATGCCTTTTATCCCCCAGAAATGCCAGTGAGGCATACTGCCGCCTATGTGGACTTACGGGTTGGCCCACGAGGTGTCAGCCATTGGGGGAGGGTCCTCTCCGGCCCATTGATGCAGCTTTTTCCAGTACCTAATAGAGCTTTCTAGAGTTGGGGATGATTCCATGGAAGATTACATTTTGAGTATAATGTTACAGCTGCAGCATGGCTTTCTGTGATGTCAGATTCCACCTGACTCCAGAGAGGGGTATCATGGTGCTCCACTTTGAACCACTGTGCTGTCTGGGCCGAGATAAATGCCACATGATATGCTCATAGCCTAGAAAGGCCCCAGCCACTTTTGCTGCAGTTTCTCCTAAGCTTTGCCCTGCTGTATCTTGGGGGCTTCCTATCCCAGAAGTTTCCCCATATCTTGTCAATATTTTTGAGCCATATAGGTGGGATTTTAATTGGGAGGTGGGCAAGAAGATGGAGGAATCTGGGGGCTGTTATCTTAAGGGCATTGATTTTGCCTGCTAGGGAGAGATTTTAGAGCATTTCAACATCGCACCTGTGCTGTGCTGGATGTCAAGAGTGGGTTCAGGTTCATGGCAACCATTTGGGGTATATTTCTATGCAGTTTGATTTCTTAAGTATGTGAATATCATCTTTGGCCTATAAGAGGCCTGCAGCCTGGAAGGCATCAGGTGAGCAAAAGGATCTCAGTCCACAATCACAAGTGAAGGTTTGAAGTAGGAACAACAAAACTGGGTGGGCTGACGAGGCGTTCGAGAGCATAAGCAGGTTGTCCGTGTAGAGAAACTTTGTGTATACTGAGTTGTCCTGATGCCCTGTATGCTTAGGTGTTCCCTCAGGGCAGCCAGTGGCTCAGTGACTAGGACAAAAATGAGTGAGGATAGGGGGTACCACTGTCTAGTGCCTTTTTTGGGGGTGGGGGTGGGAGAAGGCTCGGGATTGAGGGCCATTAGTCTGGACAGAGGCTGTCAGGGAGGTGTAACGGACTGGAATCCATTTCCTGAATACTGGTCTAGTGCCAATCTTTTTTTTTTCCATTTCTTTATTTCAGAGAACCTTTGAGCTAAGATGGCCCTTTTTCAAAGGTGTTTACGTCGAAATCCAGACTGACAATATAACAGCACAAAAATGAAAAAACACTATTTACAATCACATGTAGCTTGTTTAAGAACATCTGCAATACATTAGTTTTAAAAGCATTGTAAGTGCTTAAACAACAAATCCCAGATGAAAGCCAATTCCAGACCTTTACTGCTCTCATTGCAATTTACTGTTGCTAGCCTTGCTTGTAGAGCAGAAAGCAGCTAACTAAAAGAAGCTACATTTTCTTCTTAATTTAAAACTTATATCTCAGTAGGAGTCAGTGTCAGCTAAGATTAAGTAGACTAATAACTTTATTAGAAGTAGAAGGGGTCTTATTTAGGGTTAAAAAAAAGGAAAGAAAGAAAGGCAGTGTGTGTTCTGTGCAGGGTAAGGTACTGTATCAGGTGACTTTGCTAAACCAGTAGGAGAAAGAGAGCTTACCTGGGGTGTGGTTTAGACACTAGAAAAGCAGGTGAGTCAAATTACAACTTCCTGTTGCTAGCCTTTTTCTTAGAAATTGCCCTCCATCCCACCACCCAAGCCAGTTCTACTTTTATAGCCACTGGATTTAACTGTCAACAAGGAACTTCCTGTTTGGTAGTAGGAAGGAAAGGATCATAGAGAAACATTGGTTTAGTCAACCCTGAAGTAGAAAAAGTAGCTCACTCTCCCCCCCTAGCTGCTGGTAGTGTGATATTGAGCAAGAAAGAAGGAGACTACTGAAGAAGATAGGAAGCTGCTATCCCAGAACAGAAAGGGTGAGAGTTGTAAGGAGAGGAGAAAGTAAGCATCCAGAGAAACAGTACAGGGACACAAAAATAAGACATGATAGGAGTGGTGCAGTGCAATGGCTGTGGGCGGCAGTGTTCAGGAGACATTCTGGAGGCTGCGATGCTGCCCTATTTGCTTGCACCTCTCTGGTCTGAGAGAGGAGGTTGCCCGTCTCAGAGCTGACCTGGCTAGGATTAGTGAAACCTCCTCCCCACCCAGGGACCACCAGGGCCAATGCCACTACCTCAGAGGTTGCCAAGAAAAGGAGTGGCTGGACCAGAGGTGGGCACAAGGAGGAGAGGGTGGTGGAACAGGTTGCATCCCTCAGCTGTACCTCTTCACAATTCATTCACTCTTCTGGTGGATAGTGGTTCCTCATGGAGGCACCTGTAGTGGAGACCATGGAGGATGCTGGGGACCTTCACAAAGGAGACCCAAGGAGGGTGGCATGGGACCCCACAGGGAAGAAACAATTCCTGGTGGGGACTCAATCATTAGGGGTAGAAATGGGGATGATGGGGAGAGGAGGCAAGGTGCCTTCCTGGCCCCCGGCTTGGAGAGACAGGAAGCGAATCCTCAGGATCGTGGAGAAGCTGCACGAGGGAGGGAGCTGGATGTCATTGTCCACCTGGGGACAAATGACCTGGCTAGGAATGGGATCAGAGCAGTGCAAGAGGAGTTTATATGAGTTGGGAAGGGGCCTTAGACAAGTAGCGACACGGTAACCCTTCTCGGAGGTGCTGCCTGTCTATGGCAAGGGAGATGCTAGGGCACTTCTCACCAGGGAATTCAATGAGTGGTTGAAAAACTGGTGTGGAGCTCAGGGTTTTGGCTTCATTGGGGACTGGGGAGCCACCTGGAGGAATGCAGACCTATACTGGTGCGATGGTCTGCATCTGTCCAGGGGGGAACCAGGATCCTAGGTGAGAGGTTTAAATGCTTCATTGGCAAGCATTTAAACTAGCCAAGGGGGGAGGCACTGAAAAGGAGCTGGGAAATCCGAGCCTCCTCCCACAAAACATGGTGATTAGTGAAGTAAATACCAGGGTACAGAAGTTATTAGGGAGCAGAACAGATTTAAATGTAAAACAAGGCAAAGGCAGTAAGGACAGAAATGGGGCTAAAAGGGGTAAGGCTATCAAAAAGTGGAGGGTGATGAGTACCAATGCCCGTGAGTCTGTGTAACAAGCTCCTGAACTAGTGGCCTTGATGGAAGAGGTTGCCTGGATATTGTGGCAGTCACAGAAACATGGTACACAGAGAACCATGAATGGGATGTCAACATACCAGGATACGAATCTACAGAAGGACAGGGAGGTAAAAGAGGAGGAGGTAGCTCTCATGTAAAGGAAGGGATCAAAGCAACAGAACTAAAGAGTAAACAGGGAGCAGATGAGGCACTTTGGGTCACCCTGGAGACAGGAAATGGCACCACAATCCGCATGGGGTTGTATACAGACCCCATCTCAGGGGAGGAATGGACAAGGAAATGATAGAAGGCTTTCTTAGAATGGCAGAAAAAGGGAGATATTGTTGATGGGGGACCTGAATATGCCAGATGTTAACTGGAGCACCTTTGCAGGCACATCCAAGAGCAGAGTCATTCTTGATGCCCTACAGGGGCATGTCTCAGACAGCTAGTATTGGAACCGACTGGGAGGAGCAATCTTAGACCTGGTACTTTCAAATGGGGATGGAGAAAGAATCTCAGATTTAGAAGTGGGTAGCCATCTGGGAACAAGTGACCACCAAACAGTGTGGTTCATTTATAAACACAGCCATACAATCAAGCCACACGAAAGCAAGAGTACTAGACTTTAGGAGGGCTGACTTTGGGAAAATGAGAGAGTGCCTCAGAAAAACACTAGCAAACAGGCAAGAAGGAGGGGTGGAGGAACAATGGGAAGTGATCAAAACAGCCATCACAGAGGCAACAAGCCTTTGCGTAAAAAAAAAATCAATAAAACACAACGAAGGAAAAAACTGCTATGGTTCACAAAAGAGGTGGCAGGGAAAGTTAAGGAGAAAAGGGCAGCATTCAGGAAATATAAGGAAACACAGAAGGAGCAGGACAGAGAACTTTATCAGTTAAAGCAGAAAGAGGCTGGGAAGGTAGTCAGAATAGCAAAGGCCCAAACCGAAGAAAGGATAGCCAATTCTGTTAAGAAGGGGGATAAGACCTTTTATAGGTACATTAGGGAGCGAAGAAAGACCAAAGGAGGGATACTGAAGCTTAATAAAGGAGAGGGAATGTGGGTAGAGCGTGACAGTGAAAAAGCAGGGTTACTGAATGAATATTTCTGCTCAGTATTCACAAAGGAAGAGGAGGGGGAGTTACCTAAACCAAACAAGAGAAACACTCTGAAGACAGGGGTTGATACCAGTCCATTTACAGAAGAAAGGGTTCTGAATGAACTTATAAAATTGAAGGTGGACAAAGCAATGGGGCCTGATGGGATTCACCCAAGAATTCTAAAAGAACTAAGGGTAGAACTAGTGACATCGCTGACTACTCTCTTTAACAAATCATGGGAGGATGGGGTGGTACCCAAGGACTGGAAGAGGGCAGATGTAATTCCTCTTCACAAAAGTGGGAGCAGGACAGAGGCAGGAAACTACAGACCAGTTAGTTTGACCTCAGTGGTAGGGAAAATGATGGAATCACTTCTGAAGGAAAGAATTGTTGAGTACCTTGAGGCCAGTGGGGCATAGGACCCAAGGCAGCATGGATTCACGATGGGAAGGTCATGTCAGACGAATCTAATAGATTTCTTTGACTGGGTGACCAAAGTAGTAGATCAGGGAGGGGCTGTGGACATGGCCTACCTAGATTTTAGCAAGGCATTTGATACAGTCCCCCACAAAAGATTAATACACAAGATAGCCAGCCTTGGAATGGGTCCCAAGGTGGTAGCCTGGATAAAAAATTGGCTAGACAACAGGACGCAAAGGGTAGTAGTAAATGGAGTACACAGTGAAGAAAGGAGGGTTACTAGTGGGGTACCACAGGGTTCGGTACTGGGACCAGTCCTTTTTAATGTCTTTATAAGTGACATTGCAGAGGAACTGGAAGGAAAAGTATGTCTCTTTGCAGATGACACAAAGATCTGCAACAGGGTTGATACACAGGATGGAGCAGAAAGGATGAGAAGGGACTTGGCAAGGTTGGAGGAATGGTCAAATGTATGGCAGCTCAGATTCAATGCAAAGAAGTGCAAGGTAATGCACCTGGGAAACAAAAACCCAGGGGAAGCGTACACAATGGGGGTGAGATACTGACAACAGTAAAATTGGAAAGGGACCTGGGGGTAATTATATCAGATGACCTAAAGGTGGGAAAGCAATGTGAGAAGGCAGTAAGGAAGGCTGGAGGATACTGGGATGCATAGGAAGAGGCATCAATAGTAGAAAACAGGAAGTTGTTATCCCTCTGTACAGACAGTTGGTGAGACCCCATCTGGAGTACTGTGTACAGTTCTGGAGACCCCATCTCCGTAAAGACATAGACAGAGTGGAGGCTGTCCAGAGGAGGGCAACCAAAATGGTGCAGGGTCTGCACCAGAAGACATACGAAGAAAGACTAAAGGAGCTTAATATGTATACTCTTGAGGAAAGAAGGGAGAGAGGGGACATGATAGAAACTTTCAAGTACCTCAAGGGAATTAACAAAGTCCAAGAGGGTAGCATCTTCCAGAAAAAGAGATGTGCAAGAACAAGGGGGCACAATTAGAAGATAGAGGGGGGCTCAGGGGTAATGTGAGGAAGTATTTTTTCACTGAGAGGGTTGTGGATGCATGGAACAGCCTCCCTGAGGAGGTCGTGAAGTCAAGAACAGTGGTGGACTTCAAGAATGCATGGGACAGGCATAAGGCAGTCCTAGGGGCGGGTAAGAGGAAGTAAGCTGTTGGTTAACTAGGATCTGCAGCTTATCTGTTAGGTAGGAAAATGGGCAGACTAGGTGGGCCAAGCGGTCCTTATCTGCCGTCAAATTCTATGTTTCTATGTTTCTATGTTTCATTGAAAAAGACCTTTGTCCCAAGTTTGTTCTGTTTAATGGTACTTGAAATTTCTCACTTGCCATGTTCCTTGAGGAATATCTGTTAGAAACTTAATTTAAAAAGCTTTGAACTCTAACAGGAGCGCAGTCTAAAAGAGCCTTTTACACATAATTGCATGATTATAATTAATTCTAGAAACTATTGGTAGCCAACTAAGAGCAGTATACAAGCAGCACCTATGACCATCTTTTACTATTAAGAACAAATCTGCAAGCACTGTCTATAGCAACATTAATTCTCTCAAGAGTCGTATTACTGGTTACTGACTATACCACTAGCCCATAATCAACAATTGAAAAAATCAGACTGTTGACCAACAACTTTTTTTTTTACCTCAAAAGTAAAAAACAATTCCTATTCCGATAAAGAAAGCCAATATGGCAATTTACATTCTTTACCACATAATCAACATGGCAAGGGAAAGACAGCAATGGGTCTACAAAGACCCCAAGGTATTTAAAAGACTGCACTTGCTCAATACAATCACCTCTAAGGGTCATTATTGTCAGTCGAACATTTTCCTAGATTGTGTCTACTCCCAAATAACAATCTTAGTTTTTTTTTTTCCATTAATAAAGCCATTTTGTTCAAACCATTCCCAAACTAACTTAAAATCTGACTGTAAATGTTCCTGTATATTAATATTCACCCCAGAAGTAAAAAGAACAGTATTATCAGCATGCAGAATTGTGCAGAAATACTTTGGAACACTAAATACTGCATTTATAAAAATACTGAATAAAAGTCCTAAAACTGACCCCTGTGGAACCTCTATATTCAGAGGCAAGGTAGAAGAAAACAGGTCATTGCATTTTACCCTTTGTGTTCCATTTTTCATATAATCCAAGAACCATGCCACTGCATCAAGCGACAGGCCCATTTCTCGTGATTTTTTTGCTGACAATCTATGATCTACGAGATCAAAAAGCCTTCGATAAATCAAGGAAGGCAGCTCCAACATACTCGCTCATCCCAAGGCTCTCCGAAGTTTCTCGGTTAATTCAGTCATGGCAGTTGAGGCAGTATTGTGTAGTTTCTGAAAACCATACTGTTCCTGTGTAAGCAAATCATATTTAGCAATGTAATCCTGCAATTGATCACTGACTACCCCCTCTAGAGCCTTGGATGGGGGGACAAGATGGAAATGGGCCTATAGTTAGACACAGTGGCACGGTTCCCAGACTTGAATACAGGCGTAACATTAGCCTGTTTCCAGATATCAGGATACTCCAAACTGCAAAGAAAAATGAAACAGTTTTTGTACAGGTACAACTAATTCATCAATAGCCAATTTAAAAAGTTTCATATCCTATTGGTCAGGTCTTAATCTAGATTTTTTTTTTGTAATTCATTTTTATGCCCCCTCTGGAGGTGTCCTCAGCGCCATCCCCCTGGCATCTACCGGCTGACACCGACCTTCCTCTTACAGGGCTTGCACCCCCCCCCGGTGGGGGCGGCAGGGGGTACCTCAGGCCACCACCGGAGACTGGATCCAGTTCGGGTCAGTGTCGCGGCTAGTCGGGGAGCGGGACCTGCGAGCCCCTCCTTCATCCAGCCATCTGAGATATCTTTTATCTTTTTATTCTTCAGAGGTGGGGTGTGTAGTGATGCCAGTAACAGTGCCATGCATGTTCCTATGCACGTCCCATCAGGCATCTACCTAGTCTCTGCCTAATTTCAGCAGCGTCTGTGTGCCAGCTCCCAGGCTCCGCTAGGGGCCAGGTAAGTGCCAGCCACTGCTCACCCCGCTTAGAGAGCTGTCCCTGGGACGCTCTATCCTTTTCCTCCCTGGTTGACCCCCTGTCGACCTGCTGGCATCACGGACACATGTTGTCAGTGTGGCAGGAGGTAAGGCAGGATGCCGCAGCCCTCCACGCCACCAGGCTGGCTCCTAATCTAGTTTTAAACGATGATTTAACCAGATATTTCTTTAGTTTTTAGTGTCTGACATTTAAAATAAAAATTAGGCCTTTGCAATTTAGTAACATCAGCAACACCATTTTACAGGATGGTCAGCAGATATTACTGTTTGACGGAGTAGAAGGCTTTTTCAAAGTAGACTGCCGATGCAGCCAAAAGGGGAGGGATCCAGATGGGCTTTGTGGATTAGAGATAAAGATCCTGAGGTAATCGGAACCTGGCTGGAAGCTGTGAATTAGCCTCAGGAGGGTCGTTGCCTTTATCAAGATCTTCACATCTGTGTTTATAAGGGAGATGGGATTGTAGCTGCCTGGGGAAGTCTCATCCTTTTCCTTTTCGGGCAGCACCATGATCACTGCTTCTCTTACAGTTGGCAGAAGGGAGGCCAACTCCAGGGACTCCTGAAAGACCCATAGGAAGTGTGGCAAAACATCGACCAGCAGATAGTAAAAACTGGCTGGGTAGCCACCCACCCTTGGGGCTTTAAGCAGATTGAGAGCTTTTATGGCCTGGGTCATCTCCTGGCATGAGATGGGTGTTCTAAGGCGGTGGCGTGTGTTGGTGAGAGGGTAGGTAGTGGTATCTTGTTTAGGAAACCATGTACAGGTAGCACCTCCTCAGTAGTTAGTGAGGGGGAGGTATATAGGCCGGAGTAGAACTGCTTCATTATCTCAGAAATTCCCTGTGGTCGGTGCCTTATGGTGCTGTTGGCATCTTTGAGGCCTGAGATGAGCTTGCTGAACTGTCTGCATTTCATCCTGTAGGCAAGCAGTTTGCTCGATTTCCCCCACCCCTTCCCAGAGCCTTTCTTATCGGAGCTCATCCAGCTTTACCCAGGCACTGGTGAATTTGGTTAGTAGCTTTTGTGGTGACTGGCATAGTGCAGCTTTATATGCTGCCTCCAACTCCTTCAGTTCGTTTCCTGAGCTGGCTGTGCTACTTCCTTAGCCCTTCACTGCTAGAGGCATAGGTCACAATTCTGCCTCTCAGGGTAGCCTTAAAAGCCTCCCACAAGGTGGAGTTGAATCCTCTCCATTTTCATTGACTGCCAGTAACTCAGGAGCTCTGCCATGAGCCAGGTTCAGAAATCTGGTCCTCTAACAGGGGATCCAGGCGCCAGGAGGAGGATTTCTGAGTGGTAGGGCCCCACAGTACCTTGAGCTCCACCGAGGTGTGATCTGAGATGACAGTGGGGTGTATAATGGCATCCGTCATCTGATATATCATGCTAGAACTTATCACACACATCTATCCTGCTAGGTGAGCTATGGGTAGCTAAGAAGCATATAAAGTCTCTAATACTTGACTGGGGTGTTGTGTACACCAGGTGTCCTCGAGGCCATGTTCCTCCATTAGCACCCTAATGGCTTTGGCTGCTGCGGAGTGTGGTTCCAGTGACCACCCCTTCTGTCCATCTGTGCCTCTAGGGTTAGGTTCATGTCCCCCCCACTATAATAATTGGAGCCCTATTCCTGTTGAGGTCTAAAATCTTTTGGATGAGGGTGTGAAAGAAGGCAGGGTCATCTGAATTTGGGGTGTATAAGCTAGTCAGTGTTACGGGGCTCACTGAGGTGGACACCTCCATAATTACCCATCATCCCTCCCTGTTAGTGCCGGACAAGAACATTTTCCACGCCCAAGGATTTGTGGATGAGAACAGACACCCCTTGCTTCGAGGAGATAGCCACATTGTGTCTCCTTCCACGCCCAGTCCCTATATAGTTTGGAGGCTTTATGTACAGACAGTTGTGTTCCCTGAAGAAAGGCTAGGTGGGCTTTAGATTTTTTATGCGTGATAGTGGCTTCTTTCATTTGGGGAATTGGGTCCCTGTACATTACTGCTGAAGAAGTTAATTTCTATAAGCAAGTTGTGACAAAAACTTAATCTTATGGATTCTGCTGTGACCCTCTTTAGGTTTACCCCTTCCTCCTGAATCCCCATCCTAGTGTTGTTCAGCAAGGTGACACAGCATTTATTACACAGTGATATAGGTGGCACACAAACCATTAATGAACAGTAACAACCAAAACCCCTTCCCTCCTATCTGCATACCTTGGAGACTTGTCTGGTTTCATCACGGGCCTTTCCAGTGCCCACGTGCCTCCAAACCTCTTGAGGAGAAGCAAAGTAGCTCAGCTAACTGTCCTGTACAGTCTGTGCCACCATTCTTATGCCCCACTCCAAAAAAAAAATCAAACAGGTGCTTATTAGAACACACATGGGTGGGTGGGTCGGTTGTGTATAGGACTGTGCAGGGATGTGATGGCCTGAGGCCTTTGAGACAGAGGGGGTAATCCCACATATGCACCAGCTGGTTCTGCCCAAACTGAGGCTGATGTGGGGGAGAGTAGGGCAGTAACAGTTCAGGTCCCTGAGCATTTGCTCCATCCAGCAAGGGCCCGCACCTCTCAGGAAGCGTTGATGTATCACATCCTGCCCCTCCCAAAACTGAGCCAGTGATTTTCCATTTTCAGAAATTGCCAATACCATTTGCAAAATCTTCAATTTCATTTTTTTCCCCACAGACTGGGGGAAAATCAGCATGTGATGCACAAAAATGTGGTTTAAAGTTAGAGTTCTGTCCAAAAAGCTGGTGCAAAGTGTTTTTTTCATGAAACATTGACTCCCAAGTGTTGCTATAGAATGACAAATTCCATTTTTTACCAGCGTTTTCCATTGAAAATGGAAAATCATTGTCCCTATCCCCTTCCCTCAACCTGTAAGGAGGCCCAACCAGTGGTGGTGCCGGGTTCCTGGATTCCTTTTGAGTGCGTCCTCCACCACCACGTTTATCTCTTTTGTTATAGTCTGCATGCATGACGGAGCCAAGAATAGCAGGGAAAGTATTGGTTCATAGAGTGAGACTGGGCCCAAAGCTGAGGTGCCATTCAGGATATGCTGACACTGTGGGGCATTGACAGAGTGGCTGAAGAATGGATTAACCCACAACAGAGCATGGGTTTACTGAGCATTAATCCACGCCTGGGGGAGGAGGGAACGAGGCCAAGTGACTTCAACCATTCAGGCGTGGATTAATGCTTGGTAAACCCATACTCTTCTGTGGTTTAATCACTTCTAAAATGAGCAACTTTATTTTAGAGGTTTACTTAAATAAATATTAAAAACAAACAAACAAAAAAATGCATTTGTAATAAAATAGTTCTTCTGTCTAATGGGTTTGTCCTTCTGAGGATGCCGTAGTTGTAGTTCTGCACTAGGTGGATTTGTCCTAATGAGGATGCCTTAGTTATATTTTTTTAGTTTCTTTGGTTGAGTGAACTGAAAAAATAACTTTACATTTCTATCACTCAGGGTTTAGTAGTGCAGCAAGACGACTGTGGGCTTACAGGGGATTAATCCATGGTCAGGTGATCTGTTTTGGCAAATCAGAATATAGGATTTTTGGCACCCATTTTATAATGTGAGCTTTCCCAGACTTGTCATACTTCTTAATGGGGTGATGCCTGCAAATAGGGTTATTTAAACAAGTTGAATTTAATATTATCTGAAGTGATTATTGCCTCTTTATCTGACCCGAGATCTTAATTGATCGGGGGTCCTGATAGGTTCAGTGGACCAAAGGAGCAAATTTGGAAACATAACTTACACCTTGCACCAATCAGGGAGTACCTTTGCAAAGGCTATGAAAATTAAGTCAGTCACATTGTAGTAAAGTGTCGCAAGTATTTTTGGCAGATGGTGGAGACTGTTCCTGCAGCTTTTCCTTCAGGTCCTGTGCACTCATCAAGCCAGTAGCTGGGAGGCAAGCAGATGCAGCGGCCTCTGCCCAGGACCTTGTTTTTGTCTGAGTGAGCAGTATTGGTGGGGCTAGACGGACATGGTGCGGTGTCCTCTGTGGCTGGATGTCATAGGGCTGAATACCAGTTGTGAGTGAGGACAGCTGGTGCAGAATCTGAAGAGGCCTTGGAGTCGACATTACAGTTTCTGCTTCAGGAGTGCAGTCAAGGGATCTGTCCTCCTTGCGGCCTGCACCAGACTTTCTGGTGGTTCTTGCATTTTTGCTTAGTGAGTATCTGCCACTGGTCGTCATCACTTGGAGGCAAAGGGAAAGGTGGGGTTTCTTTCTTGCCTTGGCACTGCTTGGGTTCTGGTATCTTGCCCATGGCTTGCAACGGTCTCCCCTGCTCGTCCTTGTGGCCTGAGAAGGTCAGAATTTTTGCAAATCCACCTTGGGCCGTTGTGAAGAAAAAAAAAAAAAAAAATTTAGCTGATTCTGGAGAGTCAAAGGATCTGGAGATGCTGTTCACAGTAAGTCTGTGTGGCAGGGTATTGCAGTGAGTAGATGAGCTCCACGTCTGTGCAGGCCCTCTGCAGTGGTGAAGGCTTGATGGCAGTGTGGCAGGGCTAGAGAAAGTCTGCGAAGATCTTGATATGGTGGTCGTGCCAAGCACATGACACGTTCTTCATCCTGGAACCTGAGGAGTCTTGTCAGTATGGGACAGGCTCAAGGGGCTGGTTTAGGTGACAGTGAGCAGTGTGAGCGGTCAGTTTCGAGCAAGCAATACCATTTACGGCATAAAGGTTCTGGGGTTGCTCATTGTAGAAAGTCTGAGACATTTGGCCTTCGCAGTTCTCTGGGGAGCCGACCAACCTCAGGTTGTTTCTCTGGTCATGGTTCTCCATGTCCTTCACTCAGTCCCAGGGGATTCTTATTCACAGTCCTGATCCCTGATGTAGGCAGTCAGCCTATCAATGTGATCTTCAGTGTCCATGATGTGTTGCTTAGCAACGTTAACCCACTGAAAAAACATTAACTATATCCGCATTGATGCGCTGGGTTGCCACTCTAAGTTGCCAGTTTGGGAGCTTAGGTGTGCAAATGTTTATTTTTTTTCAGGTTTCCTGCCGTCTGGGCTCCATGCTGGGTTGTGGATTCCAGCACTTTTCAACTGGTAGTTGGGTAGAACAACAGCGAGTAACTGGCTCTACTGCACTGCCTGAGTAGATTTTGGTACCTTGGGACACACCAGGTAAGTGACTTAAGATTTCAGTAGGTAGACTCAGTCGATGGGCGAAATTGGTGGCGGATTGCAAGGACATTTTGGAAACAAGATTAGTCTGTATTTTTTTTTTTAACCTGGAAAGGTACACACAAGTTTTTGTGGGCTCAGCCCTTTACATTACATTATCCATTGTATAAATAATGAAAGATGCAGAGGTATTACTTTAAGAATTGGGGGCAGAGCTCTTTTGTCTTCAGTTTAGGCTTGGCATTTATGTGGACATTATTTCAAATTGGGCCAGCTGTAGGATCTTTTACATATTTTCAGGCAGCCTCCAAGTAACTGAGTACAACGTGGGGGAGAGAACACTTCCAAGTTCCAAGCAGGAGTGGGATCTGGGTGGCTTCCTTTCCGAGGACCTGAAGAAGGCCAGGCAGTGGCAAAAGCCAGCAGGATGCTGGGTTGCATAGGTAGGGATATAACCAGCAGGAGGAGGGAGGTTATATTCCCGCTGTATGGATCATTGGTGAGGCCTCACCTCGAGTATTGCGTCCAGTTCTGTAGACCCCCCCCTCTCCAGAGAGATACAGAGTGGAGGCTGTACAGAGGAAGATGACCAAGATGGTGGGAGGGCTTACACAATAAACCCTATGAAGACAGGTTAAGAGAGTTAAACATGTATTCATTAGAGGAGAGGAGGGAGAGGGGGGACATGATTGAAACACATAAATACTTAACAGGAAGAAACAGAGTAAAAGTTGACACAATTTTCCAAAGGAAAAAGTGCTTAAGAACTGGAGGCCACAACATGAAACTAGAGGGGGGAGGCTCAGAGGAAACATGAGGAGGCACTTTTACACAGAGGGTGGTGGACAGATGGAACAGCCTGTTGACTGAGCTGGTGGGTGCAGAAATGGTTACAGGCTTCAAGAAGGCATGGGACAGGCACATAGGAAGCCTGCGGACACTAAGGGAGTGACCCTTCGACTGATAGGTGACCATTAAACTAATCTGGGATTCACTAGGTACAAAATAGGGCAGACACGGTGGGCCTGGGTGACCTTCTCTGCCATCAACTTCTATATTTCTATGTTTCTGTGAGTGTGATGGCACAAGAAGTGCATCTGGAACAAATCAAATGCTTGAACAGCATGGGCAGCCACTGTTGTACCCTGATGAGAAGGTGCGTTTTCCCAGTCAAATGTACTTCATTGATATCCTTGGGTGCTGCAAGGCTGCAGATTTGTACTGATACCACTTTTTGAACTGGAATTTCAATTTCAGTTTGCAGCAGATAATCTGGATCCTACCATGCAAAACAGAATGGGCATGGAAAACTGTAGGCCGCATTGCACTACCAAACTGACACGCATGAGTAGTAATAACCAACATAGATGGTTTGGCTTTATTTCTAATTGCTTAGTCAACCGAGTGACCATTGTTAGAGTGAAGTGGTCATCAAAGGAAAAATTAAAAATGTGAGCAGTAGTTTGTTGGGAGGCGGTGAGGAATGCACTGAATTCAGGGTACCACAGGGATCAGTGCTGGGACCGGTCCTATTCAACATCTTCATCAGTGACATTGCGCAGGACCTAGAAGGCAGAATTTCACTGTTCGCTGATGAGACAAAGCTCTGTAACAGAGTAGACACACCAGAGGGTGTAGACAGAATGAGAAGGGACCTGCAGAAACTTGAAGAATGGTCAGGGGTTTGGCAGTTGAAATTCAATGCAAAGAAGTGCAAGATAATGCATATGGGGCACAAAAACCCTGGCACAGTATATCAGTTGGGGTGAGGATATATCATGCACCAAGCAGGAAAGGGATCTTGGGTTATCTCTGATGACCTCAAGGTAGAGGCACAGTGTGACAAGGCAGCAGGTAAAGCAAATAGGATGCTGGGATGCATAGGCAGGGGCATCACCAGCAGGAAAAGGGAGGTCATAATTCCACTATACAAAACACTAGTGAGGCCCCACCTGGAGTACATTGTACAGTTCTGGAGACCTTACCCACGTGAAGGACATAGACAGGGTAGAGAAGGTTCAGACGAGGGCAACAAAGATGGTACAAGGATTGCATCACAAGTCCTATGAGGACAGGTTGAAGGAACTGAACATGTACTCCCTGGAGGAGAGGAGGGAGAGAGGGGATATGATAGAGACATACAAGTATCTTACCGGGAGGAACAGGGTGCAGGAATACACTATTTTTAAGCGAAAAAGATGTTCCAGGACTAGAGGGCATGGGATGAAGTTGGAGGGAGGACGATTCAGAGGAAACGTGAGGAAGAATTTCTTCACAGAATGGGTGGTGGACAAGTGGAACACCCTGCCAGAGGAAGTGGTGGGGGCTGAAACAATCACGGGATTTAAGAATGCATGGGATAGACATAAAGTAATTCTGGAGGTCAGGGGTAAGGGGAAACAGACTTCTAGGAAAACATAAACTGAACTTATAAGCTCAAATGGGCAGACTGGGTGGGCCATAGGACCTTATCTGCCAACACTATGTATCTATGTATCTCTTCAGTTTGACATTTGGATAAAATTTCAATGAGTACAGCACCTTAAAGTAGACACTAAACCATACCACCTGCCTTCTGCTGCTGCTGCATGTCCCATCAGAAACTGTGAATATACAGAAAGTCAATGTAATGCAACCAGTAACCTATTTGACAGTGACATTTGGAGCATTCTGCCTGAACGCAACTTAGTGTCCCCCCCCCCCGTCTCATCAGCTGCTCCGCCCCCTCTACACCAGCAGGCGGACAGTAGTACTTGGGGCAGTCCGCCCTCCTTCCCTCCCTGAAGGATGCTTGTCCCCGGCTGGTCCATATTACCCAGATAACTGGCCTTGTGAGAGGCAGCTGTACTGCTGTGCTGACAGGCCTGTGCGTTATGGCATGACATAGGTAGCTGAAGGCACTCTACTGTGCCTAGTTCCTCACAGCTGATCCAATGCATAATGTTATACCAGCATCGCACATGTTCTGTTATGCCTTATTGCTTAACTGTGGACCCGTTATGGCCTCTGAGACCAGTCCAAGGAACTGTTGTATAAACCAGTTCCATCGTCCATCATTTGGCGAGATGAAGGATCCGGTTATCCTTTCATACTATCTGTTGACTGTTTTTATATGAAATGCACTATATGTGCCTTCTGTTCTTGTACACCTTATTGTACTTTAGTTTTACTGTGTGTCCATGTACACTTCCCCAGGATGCATCTGAAAATGAGTAGCTCTCAGCGCAGGGAGAAAATCATTAAAATAAGTAATTATCATGGAATATGGGCCAGTTTCAGACATTCCTATTTTAAGTTTCGAGGTGAATTTTTTATTGTCTGAAGCTGGCAGGAAATGGGGCATTCTCAGTAGTGGTTCCTGTTCTGAGGAATTATTTACCAGTGGGAGGTCCAGGATGCTTCTTCAGTGCCTGGTTTTAAATTTCAGCTGCAGGGGTGCCTGTGGAGGTAGGAACACTCTGGCCTAGAATAGTCTTTCTGATTGTGCTGTATTTGTGATTTTTTTTTTTTTTTCCTGTAAAGAGGCTGTCATTTGCAGTATTTTGGTTTAGTCGTTGCTATTTTATGTTATGTGAATTTGTACAAGTGATGTGCTCTGAACACTGGACAATGTGCAAAATAAAAATGGTAAATAACTGTATTTATAATTTTACTTTGCAAATCAGTGTTGAGAGTGCAGAAATAACCAATGTGAACACACACCTACTGTAAACAACTGTGAGTGCAGTGGGTGCTAATGCATACTGTCAGTGGGTGGACAACCATGGAGGCGAGCAGAGAGTCTGTGCCAGATGCATGGGAGGGTGGGGTGGAGTGTGGCCGATTTGGGTGGGGCTTATTGGGGCGGGGCACCAGGAATGAAGGAAGGGTCATGGGCGGAACCACTGAGTACCAGGGAAATATGAAAACACTTTGGTGAGGTGTTTTGTGGCGGGGGGGGGGACACTGGACAAAGGAATATTTAAGATATGCATGGTTCAAGGGCAGGGGATCACTGGACACCATGGAATATTGAAGGTGTGCACAGCCAGGGGTCAGGGGGACCACTAGACGCCATGGAAATCTACTTCATTTACTGTTGGGCAGCGCTCACAGGTCATAAGACCCAGTTTGGGGCAGGGGTCATTAGCATTGCAGTAATGGCTAGTTACTGCTGCTCCAAACTTACCAACGTGTTGGTGCGCCTGTATGCAAGGTGCTAGTAGGTGCTTTGCATAGGTGCACCAGTGTGTTTTTAGGGCTGGTCAGTAATGGTTCAGTAACTCTCTAATCATGCCATCCAGTATGGCATTTTGCGATGCTTCCCAGGTTTGGGGGTGCAAAGTAGTGTTAGCGAAGTGCTAACCTTGTTAGCGATTGCAAATGCCATTCCAGTATCCTGCCCCTAGTGTACTAGCTATGGTGGTGCCCATTAAAGAACAATACTGTGTTGTCCTAAATAAGCAATAACCCACGACAGGATATGAGGTTATTGGGATTTAATCCACACCTCTGGTGTATTGTGAGGCACATGGCCGCAGATCTGGAATGGTTATTGCACTTATAACATGTTGTGTTTAAATGAGCAAAAAAAAAAAAAATCCATAACGTTTTTCCCCCGTGTCAATAGAAGTTACTGTATGCTGCAGAGTTGAATAGTAGTCCACACAAATAATGTGCATGTCAGTTTTTACGAACATACAAACGCCAGACATACAGTTCTGAAAGGATTTCTGACATTTGTTCATAAAATACTGTTGTCAAACAGTATCCCAATGAGTTTTGCAGCAGCTCCCTCTTGGTCTCTCTCTATCTCTGTAACACGGTGTGCTGCTCGGTTGTGTGTGTGTGTGTGTCTCTCTCTCTCTCTCTCTCCTCTCCACCCCATTGTGAGCTGCTCACTCTTACAGGTAGGGTTCCAGGCAACACACCATAAGGACAGGAGTTAAGCTAATTCTTCCTGCAATGTGAGGAGGTGTTTAAACATGGGTTAGCAAAAAAACAGTTGCCACCAGGTCATCCTGGGGGACTGTAGGTGTGGGAGAGCAATTTTGTCATCTCATTCTCTCTCCGACTTTGGGGGAGCCAGCTCCAGAGCTTCTTCAGCAGCTAACGAGCCCTATCGTTGGATGCTGCTAGCATGTTAGGGGACACTGTGTGTGTCGTCATGGTGTGTGGGGGCGGGGGGGATTGAGGAATCTAGCTGCAAAAAAACAAGAATTGCCACTATATTGTCTGGGGTGGGGGGATCTGGATGCAGGACAGCAGCTTCATCATCTTGCTCTCTCCGATGTTGGGTGAACCAGCTCTGGAGTGTCTTCAGCAGGTAACAAGCCCCATTGTGGGATGCTGCTAGCACTTTGAGGGACACTGTGGGACAGCCAATTGTGGAGCTCAGTGTGCTCCATCTCACCTCCCGCTACTTCAGCTCACTGATTTTTAACTGGCTGCCATGCTCATTGGCTTTGCTCAGGAGGTTACAAGTGCTGATGGCACTTTACTTGACTCACTACATGAAAGTGTGGCTTAAAGAGTTGCTCTCCGAATGTCCATTTTTGCATCACCTACTCACTTATGGTGATTTTTTTGTTAAGGATACTGCACTGCCTTCTATTTCAACACTATTTATGAACTTTTTCCTTCCTAGGTAATCTACAGAGTTGCTTGATGAATGTCCTGTTTTGTATACTGTTACATTGGCTGTTCTTTCCAATACTGCACAGCCTTTCTCTTCCCTGCAATTACCATCATTGCTGATGGTCCATGTACCCCTCCTTAGGATGTACCGGAAGTGAGCTATTCAAAGCTCAGCATGTCTTTATTTTTTAATTTTTTCAATTTCTATTTATCACCCCCATCCCTTCCAGCTCTGCATCATCAGGAGGTGCCTATGAAGTCCACCCCTGCTTTACCCGACTTAACTGTACTGGCCCAGTCCCCCATCCTACCGCGGTTTACCCCTCCCCCCGGTGGGCAGGAACACCTCGAACCATCCTGTTGTCTCATCGGACCCGAGGCAGCCAGGCAGGCGATGGCACGTTGGGGTCAGACTCTGCGCTCTGTCTCCCTGTAGCTGGAGGGTGTTTTTTCCTTGTTTCTTTGGCCGTCACTTCGCCCTGATGTCAAGGCATCTAGCACAGATGTCATGATGTCCACCCCTCTGTATGAGCTTAGGCTTGCCATGCCCCAGACTTCCACCTGGGGCCAGTCAAGCGCCGAGTCGCTGCCCCACCATCCCTCCCTGGAGAAGGCGAGCTGTTCTTGGGACGCTCGTGCTTTCTCCCCCAAGCTGGCCCTCCAGCTCCCTGGTTCCCTCACGAACCTGGGTTGCAAGCGGAAGTCAAACCGCTACGCCAGCGGGCCGGTCACTCGGCATGTCTTTTGAAGATCAATAAATACGCTCAGCAACCTGTTACACAGTCATGGATAATTGCAGTGAAACCAGTTTTTACTGAGAGCACGAATGCTGGCCAGGAAAACGGAGTTGGGTTATCTGCCATTTTCCAGTTAATGTCATTGTTAGCGCACAAAGGGACGGCAGGATATCCCAGCAGTGATGGAGTATCTAGTTTTCAGTGGGATTTTACCTCTTACTTTTGTAGCTCAATGGAGTGAAATACAAGAGGATGAAGGGACTTGCTTAGTTCCATTGGCTGTGGAGGGATTTGAACCCAGGAACACAATGTTCATAATTTTATGCTCTCACTACTGGCAAGTAATGCATTCTGTAAATAACTTTGTCATACCAGTTGCCTGCCTCCCTGCTGCAGCTCTGTGTTGACTAGAAGCAATGGGATGATTGATTTTAATGTCTTCATCAGTGACATTGCAGAGGGACTGGAAGGAAAAGTATGCCTTTTTGCAGATGACACAAAGATCTGCAACAGGGTTGATACACAAGGAGGCGTGGAAAGGATGAAAAGGGACTTGGCAAGGTTGGAGGAATGGTCAGAAGTATGGCAGCTAGGATTCAATGCAAAAAAGTGCAAAATAATGCACCTGGGAAACAGAACCCAGGGAAGAATACACAATGGGTGGGAGGTAGTAACAACAACAAAACAGGAAAGGGACCTGGGGGTAATCATATCAGATGACCTTAAGGTTGCAAGCAATGTGAGAAGGCAGTAGGGAGGGCTGGGGGTATACTGGGATGTATAGGAGAGGCATCAGCAGCAGAAAACAGGAAGTTATCCCTCTGTACAGACAGTTGGTGAGACCCCATCTGGAATACTGTGTCCAGTTCTGGAGACCCCATCTCCATAGGACATAGACAGGATAGAGGCAGTCAGAGGAGGGCAACTAAATGGTGCAGGGTCTGCAAGAGAAGCCGTATGAGGAGAGACTAAAGGAGCTTAATATGTATACCCTTGAGGAAAGAAGGGAGAGGGGACATGATAGAAACTTTCAAGTACCTCAAGGGAATCAACAAAGTCCAAGAGGGTAGCATCTTTCAGAAAAAAGAGACTTGCAAGAACAAGGGGACACAATTTAAAGATAGGAGGGCGGTTCAGGGGCAATGTGAGGAAGTATTATTTCACAGAGAGGGTAGTGGATGCATGGAACAGCCTTCCTGAGGAAGTTGTGGGGTCTAAAACTGTGGGAGAATTCAAGAATGCATGGGACAGACATAAGGCAATTCTTGTGGGGGGCAGGAAGATATAGGCTGTTGGTTAACTAGGCTCTGCGGCCTATCCTGTAGGTAGGGAAATGGGCATACTAGATGGGCCTAGCGGTCCTTATCTGCCGTCAAAGTCTATGTTTCTATGTTTTTTTATTACAGCTCAGTTGCTGGATGGAATTATTTTAGTGAGACAACAAAACTTGTTCGGGGCATGTCACTTTAGAGGTAGAGGTGTCATTTTGGTTAGTTTTAATTCTGGTAGCGGTTCAGAAACCTGTTCAGTACTTTTAAAAGGAAAGGGGTGTTCGTAAGAATTGATTTCTTGGGGGAAAGCAGTTATGGGCCTTTCAGGAGTATTGCAGGTTGATTTTGGAGTGGTGGAATTTACAGTATAAAGATGGGTGACAATATGGTGGGGAAAAAAAGTTCAAGATTTGTACTTGTGTGCACTGAGTTCAGGGCAGATAAGATATAAACTAAGATTTTGATTCTACTTTCTAAATATCTATGAAGCTCAGATGGCACCGAATGCTCCCCCCACCCTACAGATAACCAAGTGCCCACACCTGGCTTCAACTGTGCAAGTGTGTAATTTTCTTTATTGTAATAGATCCCTGGCTGTGCATTCACAGCGATTGGTTTGCCTTTGCATGACCTGCAGAACCCTGTAAAGGTCAAAGTTTTGGAAATGAACACATTTAAACACATGCTTCAGGCCGTATCTGTATATAGAACTGCATCAGTGCTGTAAATAACTTTTCCATGCCCCAGATTAGGTAGAGATGAGGAATCTATTTAGTTACCTGTATGTGTATGAGCTGCTTTCATTTTCTGCCTTGTACCACCCTGCCACCTACCCCCGAATCTTTGGCCAGAGAAGGAGCACTGTGAAGATGCTAGTTTCCAGGTGCAGCCTACAAGCACAATGAGGTTAAGTGACTTGCTTAGGGTCACACAGTATGGAAGGGGCAGTCTTGGGATTCAGGCTCGGGGCCGCTGCTGTCAGTTGTAACCTGGCATATTCCCCATTTTGCTGTATCAGTTGTATTTATATTAATGTATGTTTTAGTGCTGTTTATCATTGTGTGCGTGACTATTTGTGAAGCACTCTGAGCTATTTGGATGGAGCGCTACATAAAAATAACTGCCTTGCCTGCTGAGAGACAGAGTTCACTGCTCAGTGCTCTCTAATCACTAGCCTATACAGCCTTCTAGTGTATAGTAGAACATTGTTCTGTATAGAAATCCATTCTTTTCAAAATGCTGTTGTACCACAGTTCAAAGTTCATGGAATGCGATTGTACCCTTCTGTGGTAGAACAGCAATCCAGAACCTCTAGAGACTGCACAGGTCAGTTTCATTGTGAAAGAGAAAAAACACAATGTACACATTTCACATAATACTACACACTATAAAAAAAAAATACAGGATATGCAACTTTATGCATAACCAGTGTGTTCTGCCACCTTGGGTTCTGATTCCCACGGACCTCAAGTTTTGCTCTTGCGGTCAGAGGGAATCTGAACCCCTCTGTGGCAGAACACACACTGGTTGTGCATAGTTGCCCATCCAGTATTCTCTATATTATCTGAAAGCAACAGTAAATATTATGGTAAAAAGTTTGTATCTGTATCTTTTAATTCTAGTATTCTTTTTTAATATGCCCTTTTCACCTTCAGTGTTAGTTTTGCATTTCCTAAAGATCTGAAGTCATCTATTTTTAATGAACGGGGAAGCACTCTGGACTATTAAATGCCTATTTCCAGGCACAGTAAAGGGGCAGTTCTTTAAATTTGGCTATCTCCAGGTTTTCATGTGCATCTACAGCTGTATTTGAGCACCCATCAAAATATAGGAAATGGGGAAAATAAGATTAATGTAACATTTATCTACTATAACTATGTCCATATTTGTATGAAATATTGTGAATGCTTCAGAAGATACACCTGTTTGCCCTATCAAAGGACAGTGCCTTTTTCTCTAGCTCAGTAGAGACTAATTGTATCTTAAAATCGGGAAGTGTAACTTTATCGTACACCTAAAATTGTAATGGTATATCATTAAGTTATTACATGTCCACTCAAAAATGTAGTTACATAAAGCACGTCAGTATTTGCACCGCTTTCTTAATTTTAAGATACTTTTTTTTTTTTGCTCGCAAAATAATGAAAAAGTGGTGAAGAGCTGAAACAGGACACTTGGCTTCTTTAGCTAGTGACACATGGTCTTTCTTACTTTAAAAAAAAAAAAAATGCTTTGAAATGAGAAGGTTGTTTTTAACCAAGTTATTCTAAATCTTTTGTTTCTTGAGCAGTTGCTCTAGAATAGCAGTTATATGAATGAGTTTCCATACATGAAATATAGACAGCATTTTTGAATTCCAAAATGAATAAGTAAAAGAAATAAAACCACATTTCATACAGTGTATGTATTTATTGGCTACTGTCACTGTGAATTATGGTCCTGCCCCATGATGATGTAATGTTCTGTATCTGGGCATTGTGTACCCCATATGTATATTTTATGTATATATAGAACTATGTACAGTAATCTGTATTTTAATGTCCGCCTATAATTGCACCTTTTCAGTTAGGAATACTCACTGTTTTCCTCTCTACACAATACTTGCAGAATTGGGATATTCTAAAATATATGGTTAACTACTGAGGAAATGTGAAAATAGTAAACTCAGTCATTAGTGTGGGTTTTGAGCTCCCCAAGTCAGATACGAACTTTGAAGGCATAACAGCAGGAGTTACATAGTGTACACATACCAAGAATGGCTATAAAGTGATTTAAAGGTGTAATAGTAGAAGAGATCCAGGTCTTAACAACATTTGCCAAAGTGTTTTACATGAAGTGGGGGTAGACAGTCATGTCTTAAGAAGCTGACTAAAATGTATTCAGAGCTGCTCACTGGGGAGTGAGGCAGTGCAGCCTAGGCTTTAGAGAACCAAGCTGTAAACCCGGAGATCTAGGTTTGAATCCTACCACAGCAACCACTTACTGTTTGCATACAAACACAGAAGTTGACGTCAGAAAAAGGCCATTGGTCCATCTAGTCTGCCCGTAATACCCTATCCTACCACCAAGACCTAGTTTATGTACAGAGTTTATGCCTGCTCTACCCTCCCCCTTGTCTCCAGTCTTGCTGTTACCCTAATGGGTGACTATTGAGACCGTAACTCTCTCCCAACCATGTTTGAAGCTGTTGATAGTCTTGGTGCTCACCAACTCTTTTCCATGGCTAAACCACTCTCTGTGTAAGAAAGAACTTCCTCGTGTACCTCCTGAATTTCCGACACGCAAGCTTCCACTCATGTCATCATGTTCTAGATTCACTATTCCTGTTTCTGTTGAATAGTTCCTCCCAGTTTTCCCAGTTTACCTTGTTCATTTCTTTCTGCAACTAGAAGGTCTCCAGCTGATGACCTCATGGGGAATAACACAGGCAGTTGCCTCTGGTATGCATGGGCAAACTGTAGACCCGAATCTTCTCATTGGTCTTGTCTTGAGTGCAGTCATGGTTTATCCAGTCTTTTGATCAGATCATCAGGTGGTGGTGTTGTCCCTGTGGGGCTCCCTCTTTGGTTACTCCCTCTTTGGAGACTATCCAGTACCGTCCACAACATAATTTGGAGCCTTGCAAACTCCTAGATGTATTGGCTGTCTGTCATGGTGCTTGCCTTTAAGCAGGGATCCAAGAATGCCATGGAATATTATAATACAGTTCTTATGGTCACCTTAGATTCCTTAGCACCTTACTGTGCCCGTCCCTTGATATCCCATTACAGCTCCCTTATATTGTGATGAGCTGTGTCAGTTGAACACTAAGGGACAGAAGTTAGAGCATTCTTGGCATAGGTCCTGGTCAGTGGACAACAAATTGGCATTGAAGGCTCACTGTGGTGAGTATCAACGGGCAGTTGTCCTTCAAAAAAAGAGTACCTGCTATGGATAGTTGCTGCAGGAAGAAATCTGCTAGTTCGGCTCTGTCGCACCATGGACAGGTTAATACACCCTGTCTGCGATCAGCTAGAGTGTTTCCACAGAAGCGAGGAGTTTGGAAATTTCTTCTCTGATAAGGTGTCCTCCATTAGATCGGGTATCTCTTCGAGCAGCCTGTCATGGGCTAGTGATGGTCAGCCTGTTGGGATGGGGGCATTGTTGATCTTCCCACCTGGGATGACTTTTGGCCAGTTGGTGAGGAGGAGGTGCTCTGGTTGATTTCGGGTTTGCACCTCATCTGATGTCTGCTGCATCCTGGGCCTGCTTGGCTGCTTTTAGGCTGTCGGGGAATCTTTGGGTCCAGTTATTTCCCAGATTGTTGGGTATTCCTTGAGGGAGAGTGCTTTTCCTTCTGCCATGAAAGGCAGTGATTAAACCCCTTCTGAGGAAAAAAAAAAATCCTTGGACCCTGACATTATGAGGAACTACAGAGCTGTCTCTAATCTAACCTTTCTGGGAAAGGGTATTGAGAAGGTGGTGGAGCAACTTGTTGATCACCTAGATAGTTTTAACATCTGAGTCTCATCAGTTGCTCTTTCTGTCATGCTGCAGCAATAGACTGTACTCATCAGGGTGACAAATGATATCCTTATGGCAAAAGATCAAGGACTTTGTTCCATCTTGGTTCTGTTAGATCTCTCGTCTGCATTTGACAGAGTTCACAATTGGGTGCTTCTGGATCACCTGGGGAATGATGTTGATCTCTTGTACAGTTTTTTTGCTGGTTTGAGTTCTACCTAACCAAGAGAATACAGCAAGTCACTCTTGGACATTGCATTTCTGGAGCTTCTGCGCTTTCCTGTGGTGTTCCTCAAGGTTTGATCTTGTCCTTGTATTATTTTTTGTGTACATGTTGCCCTTGGGTGAGGTTATTGGATGGTATGGTGTTGAGTTGCACTGTTAGTGTGGATGACACTCTGCTATACCTATATGGCATTCCCTACGGGATGTGGGCGGCATCTGTGCTTGGGAGCTGCCTTGCTGAAATCAGCGACTGGATGGCCTCCAACTGGCTATGTCGCGACCTGAGCAAGACTGAGGTTATCATTGTTTAGTCGGTTAGGCAGGGCCCATCATTGATGGGTGATATGGTGATTCATCCTTCACTGGGCTGCCAACCACTCAGAGCTGTGGATGCTGTAAAGAATCTTGGGGTCATTTTGGATCAAAATCTGACGCTTGACCAACAGGTGCTGGCTGTAGTCTGATATAGCTTTTATTTCCATAACATTGCGGTATTAAGCTGCATCTAGCCCCATCTGACCTGGCTACGATGGTTCATGCAAGGCTTGACTACAACAACATTCTGTACTTAATCTGGAGGTTTGTTGTGATGCTTGCAGCTGGTCCAGAATGCTGCAGCTCAGTTGCTTGTGAGCTCCTCCCTTGGGGGGCTACATCACACCAGTTCTACATGCACTGCACTGACTGCCTATGCAGTGGCGCATCACCTTCAAGATATGCATGATAACATTCAAGGCCTTACGTGGTCTGGGAACTGACTGCTTAAGAGATCTCCTGATTACATACTACCCAACTCACTTCCTCCGCTCCTCTTATGGAGGTCTGCTTTCGGTTTCTATCTCATGTCTGAGACGGTCGGGGACAGGATGTTCAGCATGGCTGCTCCTCTGCTTTGCAATGTCCTTCCTACAGATGTTCGATCAGATCGCACAGTGCAGACCTCCAGACACCTTTTATTTTATTCATAATGTGTATATATTTTGTATTTATTCTATGTATTTATAAAGGCTGCTGTATGTTTTTTGATTGTGATGCGACTTGAGCCTCTGGGAAAGGGCGCTGTAGAAATATAAGTTGCCTTGCCTTCAATATCTGCTTTCTCCCTTCTGGCATCCAGCGAGTGCATGTTCAGTGCCCTAGGCCGATCCATTCTAGGATCTGTCCTGCAGGCAATGAATCATTTGTCACTTGGCATTGCACCACCTCCAGCCTGACCCTGTCTTTCTGCACGTGAGGGCTCCAGATCTGGGCACAGTACTCCCATGTGTGGTCTTACCTGTGATCTGTTTGGCCTTGAGCAAATCAGTTGACTTCCCTGTGCTCAGGCACCACACTCTGTGTCTGTTAACCTGTCTCTGCTGCCTGTTTTTGCCTCCTCGAGCTTACCTAACGGTGACTGCAGCCGTTAGTGGCTTGTAAAGTCCTTGTATAACAGACATCAACTCCTTCCTTCCTCCCTCGTTCCATCTCTCCTTCCTGGCGAATATACTGTACAAGAATATCAGTGTTCGTGCAGAATACTTTAAAATTGAAACTAAGCTTCTTTCCACACATATCATTGGGTATGAGAGGTATGTATTCAATATTAGTTATACTCTTAAATACATTTAGCGTTTTATTTTTTTGTATTTCTGTTCTTTTCACCTGGTCTTCGGCAGTGATCCCAGTCTTCCAACCCTTTAGGGTAGCCACAAACCTAGAAACTCCACTTACCTAAAAGTGCCTCCTCCCAAAAATAAAATTGGGGCACATCTTTGGGCCAGGAATTTCAGCATCCCCCCACCCCACCCCTAAGATGCAGACCGCAACATGCTTTTTCCCTAGGTGTTACTGGAGTGGAGTCATGTGTCATTGCCTTCCTGCCGCTGTTCTAACTGCCTCTACAACAGCAGTATCCCAGATGGTACTGGCAAGGCAGACAACCTTGACCCCAAAGGAGACGTGTGTCCTCTTAGATCATCAGGCTTCTTTCCCTCGCTGCTCCTTCAGCTTCTGGGTTCATATGAGTGCCGGAGAGGCAGTCACATGGTACACAGCCTCGTTTTGGTGACATCATGGTGCTTAGCTGTCACAAGAAAGATTACTCATTCTTCATGCTGAGCGGTCGCTAGATAGGGCTCTGTGTATTGACAAGTAGTGTAGCTAGGTTCTGGTAAAACTGATCTATGACATTCCCTAAAAATCATAGTGCTCTGCCTGCAACATCAGAATTATTTTAGTGGCAACAGTTTGTCATAAGCAGAGGATTGTGACCCTACATTACAATAGTTTGAAATTGCTGTTTTATTGCACTGTAACCAGCCTGTATGTGCACTGTGATTGTCTGTATTGTGCCTTCTGGCCCGGGTCGTGCCTGTAAACGGTCCTTCAGATCAGTGCACCTACCCGGTTAACAAAGTCATAAATAGAATAAATAAATAAGGAATATAAACAGATGGAGTCATAAGGAAAAAGTTCTCTTTTAATGAAAATGTCTTCAGTACTTAAAAAAAAAAATTCTGAAATTTACATTTTGGAGGAGGATTCTTTGCTCATCACTTAAGACTGTCCCAGTGTAGCACCTTTTGCCGTGCTGAGGATGAAGTTATTTGTTACCTTACTCAGTGGTCTCTGCGATTCCTCACTGCACGGTGATTAGAAAGTTCAGAGACTGGAAGTGATCACACAGCTGGGCACGAATACATCTTTCAAGTGATTTTGGAATAGCAGGTAGAGATGCATACATACTAATTAGTCATCTCTGTGACGCGGTGTCCTTCTAGCACAGTTCCAAATTGTGGGAAGCTAGTGCCAACAGAAAGTGGGGGCTTGGCCTCAAAATTGTCCATTTCTTTATTTGTTAGGTCAAGCAGTGCATTTAAAACCTCCGTTAAAGATACAGTAATGGATTTAAAGTGGCATGCTCTATTTTTAGACTGTTACGAGAAGGTGGAGCTGAGATAGGATCATTTTGGTGAGCAGAGATCTCCAGATTAGCGAAATGTGAGTTGAATTTGTGTGTAATTGGTTGTAATGTAAACAGGTCAGTAAATCTGCAGAGCAGCTGACTACCTGTGCGATGGATGGACTAGTTATGGGCCATCTTAAGTAGATTTCTCACCCAGATCAAACTCTTTGAGACGCATGCTACCCTTCCAGTATTTGTGATGGTATTTGCTTTCACATTTTTGGGTGCAGCCTTACATTGACTGTGGAGTTGTCTGTGAAACTGTCTTGGTCAGGTATTTAGCTTTTCTTAATCCCGCCCAGGTCACATCCCTCATGGCGAAGTTCCAGATGCTCGTTGGCAATCCAAGGATACTGGAATCCCTTTACATTGGAAATTCTACTAGAGGAGGAGAATGTGTAGTAGAGATGTTGTGAAGTTGGGGAACTTCGCCGTTTTTTAAGCTTAGAGAAGTCCCCCGGCCTCCTACCAACTTCGTGTGCATTTTTTGGTTTTGGTCCAAAAAAACAAGAAAATCGCCCCTGCCCTCTGGGTCATAGTTGCCTACCATGCTACATATTTTAAAATAATATTCTTCTACCCTGATAACGCCAGCCAGGTCCCATCTCCCTCCTCCTGCCTTTGTGTACTCAGCAAAGTTTTGTGTGGAAACAAAAAGCACTAAACCACTCTGTAAGGTGAGCCCCTTTCCCCGACCTCAAAAGCAAGTCCCCCACCCCATCTCCCTCATCACTGTCCCTCTTTAAGATGAGAGAAACACCCACCTTTACCACCCTCTTGCCAGTAAACTCATCTTCTCCCCCCCCCCCCCGACTCTATATTATGGTACCATGACAATCCGCCAATCGGGTATTGCTATTAGGATATACATCACTCACCATTCATTTGGCTCAGCATGGAAGAGATGGGATGCTGCCACTCAGATGAGGACTTTTTTTGGGGGCGGTTGAGTTTTTTGGAATACAGAGTCTTATACAGCTTATATTGCAAACTAGGGTTTGGAGGCTTTGGGGGGAGGAGTGGAATTTGACAACATGATAGAGATTGGCAGGTTCCTCTCATGGTAAAGAGGGACAGGAGTGGGAAGTTGGTGTACTTACTTTTGCAGGTGGGGGCTGAATGGATTCAGACCGCACAGCGTGCCTTACTTATTTTTTTTTGTGTACACAAAGCTTTGGGGGGAGGGATGGGGGATATGGTTTCAAAACATGGGAGCAGTAGGAGACTGACTTAGAAGGTGGGTGGTGGTTTTCTTGTATTTTTTGTGTGCATTTTATCTGTTTTTTTGGAAACCACATGAATTAATAGCCATTTCATGTAGTTTTTTACGAGTGAAGTGCTATATCACTTTGCCAAAAATACACACAGTGGCACTCAGCCAGCAGCTTCGTTGGCATATTACCACTGTATAGCTTTCTATGAGGGAAATGGGTACTTTGCTAGGCGAAGTTGCACTTTCTGTATTTTATTTTTTACATCCTCGGCTGGGGGGGGGTTGTACCTATGGTCCCCCCATTCCAGTGTGGTCTCCTCGGCTCCCACCGCAGTCTGAGCTCAGGACCCCCCTCGCCCAGGCCACTTCACAGCAGGTACTTACCCTGTATGCTGTGGATGACCTGGGGGCCGGGCTCAGGAGGAGCTAACTTGAGTGCGTCCATTGTGGCGCTGATGGGCCAGCCTTCATATGCGCACCAGAGGATTGTGTTTTTGTCCCTGTGGTCCCCCCGACTCCCCAGTGTGGGCATGCATGGACATCAGGGATGCTGCCGCACACGCTTCCCCGCACAGCATGTCCAATGTCCGCCCATGCTGGCCCACGATGACCCCTAGTATGCACCAGCCCCCCAGCCACCACCAGGAAACCAGGTCCTCGGTGGTCATCCCCTCCCACTCTCCCTGGAGGAGAGCAGTCTGTGGGTCATTCGATCCTCCTCTCCCCAGCCGACCCTCCAACACCCGAGGTTGCTTCTGACCCCAGGTCATCGGCGTGGTAAGAGGTAAGGCACCAGTGCCTCAGCCCTCTACACCGCAGCACTTTCCGTATTGTAAAGTCGGGCGGGGGGAGGGCCACAAAATATTTTGTGAAGCTTCCCAATTTCGCGCAGCACTAATTGGTAGTTACAAATGACAGCCAAAAAAGCCTGCTTACCCTGTTAGTGGAGGAGGTCTAAGATGGCGGCAGGACACTGGGGGTGCAGTCACAGTATGAGTAACCTCTCTCAGAATATATCCCTCCCAATCTACTTGGTATAACATTATACTGTTACATACACTGTGTTGCAAATTTATGATTTGGAAGCTATGTGCATGCTTGGCTTCGTGTGCAGAACACCAACCTTGCTGAGACATTACTGTGGATCTTACTTCGAGTTGGAGCTATTAAAGCAGGCAGTAACCATAAGGACTAAGGTGCCAGAACACCATGGAAACCTTTTAGCTAACAGTCTTCAGTGGGGACTGCCACCTGACGTTGGCCCCGCCCCGACGTCAGCCAATGGTATAAAGGGAGCAGTCCACAGCCCCACCTCAGTTCTTTTCCCACCGTCAACCCATTGGCATCGGCTCCTCGGATGCCTCCTGCTACAGTTCGACTGCCATTACACATTTACTGTGTTTTTTTTTTCCTTTATTTTTTTTCTCCAAAAGTGCCTCTTTTTCTGCATATGTTAATTGCCGGTTTCTTCCGTTTCTTACGTCGATGAAGAAAATCCAAGTGTGCGTGTGGCAAGCTGCTCCCGTCGAAAGACTGCCACAAGGCCTGCCTTCTTTGCCTGGGCTCAGACCATGATACTTTGGCCTGTCAGAAGTTCAATCAATGGACTAGAATCTGCCACCAGAAGGCCCACCTTCTGGAGCAGCAGCTTGCCACCATGCAGAAACAGCCCTTGGGAAAAGTCCTTCTTCCTCCTTCTCTGTCTCAGGGGGACCTCCTTGTCAAAGAGTCATCGGGAGAAGGCCTCAGGGAAGCACAAGTCCTGGGACAAGGATAGGGACAAGGCCCGGACTTGTTCCCATTCTCAGTCTCTTCATCAGAAGACCTCTTCAGGTTCCTCCTCTAACAAGGGGATCAGACCACTCCTACCGGCCTGCTCTCACTCCTTCCGGCAGCTGGTGGTAAAACCTCCTGCCTTAGTGCTGGCAACAGGCAGAGGTTCATCAGGGTCTGGGACTTCGATTTCGGCCCTGCAGCCCTTGAAGGTGAAGGCCATACTCAAGTCATCTGCCTCCTCTTCAGGTGGCTGGGCTGGTTCCAAGTCTGGCAGTGGATATTCTGCCGCCGTCCTTTCAGTCCCGATGTCTGGCTCTGCCTCAAGTCCACGTACTCTGTACCCTGGCGTCGGGAGCAAACGTCCGTCTCCAAGGCCCCCTGAGAGCCTCTGCCCCATGCCCCGGTGACTACACCAAGGCCCCCCCTCCCCGGCTAAGTCAGCGACACCTCCCCTTCTGGACCATCACCAGTAGCTGCTTTCCAAGGAGACGCCGGGTACTTTATCAGCCCTAACTACGTCCTTACCATCACCGGACCGTCCGTCACTGGGGGACATGACTGTCTCCCCAGACCTGACTGAGGAAGATCAAGTGCCTGCCACCCCTCATCTGACGAGGCACCCAGATGTCCGGCCCATGCTGCTCTGACAGCTAGTCCAACGCCAGGTACACCGATGACTGTTATACCAACACGCAAGCTCCTCCTCAGCCTCAGGCACCAGCTTGGCCCTTCAGGGCTGCAGACCCCTCTTAGGTTAATGATTTGTTCAGCTTTTGGTGGAACGAAACCAAAAGTGACCTACTCCCATCTAAACCTACTGAGCCGGTACAAGTAGAACCTGAACCGAACCCTCTCCCAGAGCCTAAGTAACAGACTCCAGAACCCAGCAGCCCTTCCTGAGTTCAGACACCCAGATCGCCTCTTGATGATCCATCTTTTATGGACGTCATGAGGCACATCCAAGCCACTAATGGCTGGGAAATGGAGGATCTCAATCCAGAGAGGAGAAGGCTCGCTAAACATCTGACAAAAAGAGCCTAAGCGTCTCGTGGTCCCTCCATTGGTAGACTCCTTTTGGGACCTTACCAGGCTCACCTGGAGACATCCATCATCTTCCTCAGCCATTTCCAAAAAATTGGACCGGCTCTACAGGACACCCAGCGATGAATCCATTCTGACAGAACACCCTGTAGCTGACTCTGTGGTCATCACAGCAGCTCATGACAGATCTAAGAGTCCAAAGCATTTGAGCAATTGGCCTCCTGATCAGGAATCAAAGCTCATTGACCAAATGGACAAAAAGGTTTTACACATCCTCTACTTGCTTCATTAGGTCCCTAAACTTCCTTACTCACATTGTGCAGTACAAAAACGCCCTGTGGGAGAAGGGTTTGGAGTTGGCTCAGTCTTTGCCAGACTGCCCAAAAATCTGAGCTTTTGGATTTGCTGAAATCGGGCTCGGATGACTCATACGACACCGTGTCCATGTCCACTAGAGCTGCCGCCACTGGCACCACACATGGCTCTGGGTTTCTCGGGTTCACCCAGTGCCCGCAGGCTGGGATCATGGACCTACCATTCAAAGATTCGGACCTGTTTGGAGATGAGGCAGAAAAATTGATCACTTGCTTCCAGGATTCAGGGAAAGCCATTTGGTCAGTTTAAAAAAAAAAAAAAAAAATCCAGTCAACGGCCATTCAAGAAACAGCCATTTTGCAAGCCTTCAGGTCAGCAGGCCAGAAACCAGCCCCATCAGAATGGTGGTTTCAAGAGTAAAGCAACCTCTCAAACTCCTGAAGGTTCCGCGTCCAGAGCTGCCAAGTCATCTCAGGCCACTCTGCCCACACCTGGAGCCTCAGCCTGACTCCTTGCCAGACACCCTTCCCAGCAGAATCCCAGGGGGAAGCAGTAGGCCATAGCTTCTCCCTCTACCATGAGGGTTGGAGCAAGATATTCAGACCTTTGGGTGCTCCAGCTAATAGAGAGAGATCATATGTTGGAGTTCCTGGAGAGGCCACCAGAAAATCCTCTGGTGTCCTCCCATTACCCCCCACCCCGTCCATGTGAGCCTCATCTAAGGAAATCTAGACACTGCTTCAGAAGCGGGCTATAGAACCTGTCCCTCCAGATCAGAGGGTAAAGGGATTTTATTCCCACTTCTTCCTCCTTCCCAAAAAGACCGGGGACCTTCGTCCCATTCTGGACCTCAGTCTTCTAAACAAATACAGCGAGTACAAGAGGTTCAGGATGGTCACCCTTCTGGGCTTAATTCCCCTCCTGCACTGAGGAGACTGGCTCTGCTCTCTAGATATGCAGGATACGTATATGCACATACTGGTGTTTCAGCCCCACAGAAGGTAGTTAGTATGATAAACCTCTTCTGGGCCTGGTACGAGGTCATTCAACCAGGGGAGTGGCTGCTTCCTTTGCCTCGCTGAGGAACATGTCTGCAGCCGACATCTTCGGGGCTGCCACCTGGAGCTCTGTTAACACCTTCGTCAAGCACTATAGCCTAGATGTTGTCTCCAGGTGTAGGACTGGATTTGGCCTTGTGGTTCTGCAAGGCCTACTTTCATAATTGGCTGTCTGTCTTTGGCCTCCACCCTGGTCTGTCTGTTCCTTTCCTTGACTGTTTGAGACTCCGTTCTTGTGGTTAGTGCCTGCTGCAAGAGCTCCAACTCGAAGTAAGATAGTACAGTTACGTAAGAACTTACCATAACAGTAGATCTTCGAGAAGAGGTCTTGCAGCAGGCAGTGCCTTTCTTTCCCTCCCTCCTTCCCCCCCGGTATTATTTCTGCTTTTTCTTGGTTAGGCACGAACCTGCCCTGTTCTCCTTCCAAACTAGACTTTGGGTCTCCGGCGGAAGAAATGAGGTGGGCCTGGGGCTCACCCCCTTATACCATTGTCTGACGTTGGGGTGGGCCAGTGTCAGGGATTGGTCCCCGCTGAAGACTGCTAGCTAGCAGGTTTCCGTTGGCTCCTGGAGTCCTTATGGTTTTTGCCTACTGCAAGAGCTCGTCTCGAAGATCTACTGTTATGGTAAGTTCTTAAGTAACTGTACTTTCAGTGCTGTGCTTCTGACTGGAGCAGTATCACCTATGAGAACCAGATAGACTGCATACACATCAGTGGAGAGATGACAAGCGAAGACACCAAAGGTGAAGCAAAGGCATCCAACGGAAAAACAAGAAAAATACAGAACTGGCTTCTAAATCTCCTCTTTTTCTCCCCCTCATGCCAAAATCTTCTAAGAGCAGCAAGTTGCATGAATCTTATGAGCTCCTTCGGGCACTGTTTAGGCCAGTCTCTTATCCAGCAGCATACCTTCTGGTTACTGTGGTAGAGGCACGGACAACTCCGCACCCCCAGCTGGTTTCTGGACCAGGGAGAAAGTGATGAAACTACTACAACAAGGTAATAAAAATGTTCCATCTCCAAATGCCATATGGATGAAAATGAAAAGAAACATGTCTGCTGAATGCTTTGGTAAAATAAACAGTGGAACTTAAGGAAAGTAAATATAGCAGAGGGTCTAAAACAAAAATCTAAGCAGAACATGAAAACTTCGTTACGTTGGACAGGTCCCAGCGTGTTGGGTAATGAGTAGTTGAAGAAGTATATAGAGATTCCCAAGAGGGTGCTAAAACTGAAGAAACCATAAAAGGGGCATGTTCATGTAATATGCATACAAAAAAAGCCAGTAACAGATCTTCATAAAACTTCTGAAGAGTCTCAAGGTGAAGCACAATCACAAGGCGGGTCTGTTCTTTACTGTTCTCTGAGCCAATAATGGGTTAAATGACTCAAGAAATTTTGAGGAACACGATTAGTGGCCTTAATAAATAGGAACGGATTACTTTTTGGGCTAAAGTTGCTGCAAGAAAATTGTAGAATTTAGAAATAAGATGCGCTGCTTTGGTAGAAAATATTTGAACTTGTGAACAAATGAAACTCACTGTGGATAAAGACATTTCTACGGCTAGTGAACAAAACAAAGAACACGAGAGGCCGAAAAAAGTATTTCCACTTTAGAGGATGAATTGCTGCTCTGGAAAAGAACAGTAAACCAGCAGGAAGTAATAGTGAAAGATTTGCAAAATAACTTATTTTTGAAACAAAATCAAGAAGGAAGAACACAAGAATAATCAGGGTGCCTGGATTTTGGAATCAAGAACTCCTTTGCCCAAAATGTAACTGCAGATCTTACTTCGAGAAACAGCTCTTGCAGCAGGTTACACCATTAGGACTGAAGCCGGCAGGCGCCAGGACACCACGGAAATTTTCTAGCTAGCAGTATTCAGCAGGGACCACCTCCAACGTCTGTCCCGGCCCCGACGTCAGGCGTAGTACATATGGAGGAGGTCCCCCATAATCCTCAGTTTTCCCGCCGTCTGCTTGCCAGCATCAGCCTCTCAGTCTCTTTCTAGCGCATGACAACTACAGAACTTTCAACGAATATTTTCTCCGCACAACTGATGTCCTCTCCAACTCCAGCTCTTGAGGGTCACCTTTCAAAGTGTGCCTGTGGCAAACAGATCCCTTTCAAGGGTCCTCACTCATCCTGTGTGCGTTGCCTAGGCCCGGACCACGACACCAAAGCCTGCACCTTTTGCCAGGGTTTCAATAGCCGCACCAGGATCCGCCATCAGAAGGCACTTCAGGCATATCTTCTCGAAGAAAAGCTAAAAAGGATGGACCAAGGACCTTCCTCCAGGGGAGAATCTTCATCAAAATCCCACAAGCACCGGGACAAGGTGAAGTCTAGGTCCCCAACTCTGGCCTTGGACTCCGTACCTCAGGCTCCAGATCGGACGGCTCTCTCTCAGGGCTCGTCGCAGCCCCCCGCGCCAGTTAAGGTCAGGTCTTCAGGCGGCTCTTCCTCGCTCCAGCCTCTTAAGACATCAAGGCCCTCTGCTTCCTCAACCCCATCCAAGGCCTCTTCCAAGTTTGCTGAGCGCCATAAGTCATCGTCCTTCACCCGACGTCAGGACGCTGACACCAGGTCGGTCTCCCAACCGCCCAGAGGTCCTGATCCGGCACCCAGAAAGACCAAGGACCTGACGTCCCTAAAACAAATGTTTGACCCGATGTTGGCTCACCACCCGACGTCGGCTAAACATTCAAAATCGGCTCAGCGCTCACAGGAGCAGACAACACCTGCTTAGACACCAGTCACCAGCCAGGCGTTTGCCAGGTCTGAAGGTGTCTGCCAGGGGACTGACGTCAGCAACTCCGGAGCGGAAGACCGCACCCCCATCACTGGCGGACGCCGGTCGTAGGGAATTGACAGAGGACACCCCACGGCCCGAAGACCAGGCAGGCGACACCGAGGATGCCGGGCTCCCACGGGAACCCTCCCTGGACTGGGAGACCCCCGGGGACCCGACGTCTGACCCCGGCGACAGACCACCGGCGCCACGCCCGTCGGGCATGAACATCGCAGAGGTAAAGGAGCTCTTCACCTTTTGGTGGGACGCCATCAAGAGGGATGTGGTCCCCGCCTGTCCTCCTCCTACTACTACTCCTCCTCTTCTTCCACCTACCCCTTCACCGCCTTCGCCCCCTCCTCCACCTAAGGGGCCAGTAGGACGACCACCATCCCCCAAGGAGCAGACTCCACCTCCTAGGGGCAGATCTACAGACAGAAGGCCTCCCTCCAGATCTCCTTCAGGGTGACCCAGACGATGCCGGTATACTCCGTCGGGGGAGGATTCAAGATTGGATACTTCGGAATATTCCAGATCTCCTTCTCTGCTCAGCATTTCCTCTCCTGACCCACATGACCTCCCCAGGTCTCCACCGGATGATCCGTCTCTCGCTGAGATTATGATGCACATCCAGGACAACATGGGGTGGAATGCTGAGGACCTTGATCCTGAACGACGACGCCTTGCCCGCTACCTTCGGCAAAATAAACCAAAGCCTGTGGTAGTGCCACCCTTGGTGGACACCTTTGCAGATGTCACCAAGGCTGCGTGGAAGCATCCGCACTCCACTTCCGCGGTGCCAAAGGAGACTGACCGCCTGTACAAGGCTCCTAGAGAAGACCAGTACTTGGCGAAGCAACCTCTGGCAGATTCCCTGGTCATCACTGCCTCACATGACCAGTCTCAAAGGCCCCAGCATATGAGCACTCAGCCACTGGACCAGGAATCCAAGCAATTGGATGCCCTGGGGAGGTGCACGTGCGCGGCTGCTACATGCGCTATCAGGTCTCTGAATTACCTTACCCATATGGTACAGTTCCAGAACGCCCTGTGGGAACAGGGCCAGGACCTGGTTGAAAAGCTTCCCGATGTTGACCAGAAAGTGGAGCTCCTCAACCTACTCCGCACCGGGTCAGATGTGGGGACCTAAGTGCTTAGAGCCGCATACAATTCCGCAGAATCTTTGGCCAGAGCTGCAGCTTCAGGCGTTTGTCTCTGGAGACACTCCTGGCTCTGTGTCTCCGGCTTCACCCCAGACGTACAAAAGAATATTCTAGACATCCCATATAATGGCGAGGTACTCTTTGGTGAATCCTCTGAGAAGGTCATCACCAAGCTCCAGGATGCAGGGAAGGCAGTCTGATCTGTACAGGCCATGTACAGATCCAGGCCTAGTTCCTTTCGTAGGAACCAGAGCCGTTTTCGCGGTCGGCTACTAAGGCAGCAGCAACGTTCCGGCCAGCAGCAGAGGGGCACTTTTTCGCGCAAGGCCCAGGCCAAATTGTCCCCAGGCAGAGGCCAACGTTACACAAAGTTGGCCCAGCCCGCAGGGACAAACACTGCCACAGCATGATTCTTCCCAGCCCCTGCCCCTCCTCTGGATCAACGGGCCAGGAAAGTCGGGGGTTGCATCGCTCGCCACTTTTTAGGGTGGCAGTCGATCACCACAGACAGGTGGGTTCTCCAGTTGGTCAAGAAAGGCCATTGCATAGAGTTTCTAGATGACCCACCTACAAGACCTCCCCTGCTCTCCCGTTACTCAGGTCAGCATGCCCTGCTCATACAGCAGGAGGTGCTTGCACTTCTGGAAAAGGAAGCTATAGAGCACGTACCAAGGAACCAGAGGGGACTAGGATATTATTGTCGCTTCTTTCTGGTTCCAAAGAAAACAGGGGACCTCCGTCCAATACTGGACCTCAGTGACCTCACTGTCTCAGTCACGTACAAGCGCTTCCGTATGGTGACCCTCCCGGGTCTGATTCCCATGCTGAAGCAGGATGCTTTTTCTAGCATCCTTGGACATGCAGGATGCCTACCTGCATATTCCTATTGCTCAGGTGCACAGGAGGTTCCTGCGCTTCGAGTTTCAGGGCCACCATTATCAGTTCCAAGCTCTTCCCTTCGGGCTGTCATCGGCACCTCGGGTGTTCACGAAGGCATGGCAGTCGTAGCCGCATCTCTGAGGAGACAGGGCCACTACGTGTTCCCCTACCTGGATGATTGGCTTCTCATGGCGCCCTCCCGGGAGGCCCTGATGTCTGCCATTCACTGCACTCAGTCTCTGTTCGAGACGTTGGGCATTACCATCAATTACGAGAAGTCACGCCTGGTTCCATACCAGACTCTGCAGTTCATAGGAGCAGTTCTGGACACCGTCCAAGGGAAAGCTTTCCTCCCCACGGACAGAGCGGAACACATCAGATCCCTCATCAGGGACTTTTCGGCGAAGACCGTCCCGACCAGACTGGTCCTTTGCCTGCTCGGACACATGGCTGCGGCCATTGCAACAGTCCCGCTAGCCCGTCTCCATGTGCGGGTAACCCAGTGGATGTTACGGGTACAATGGGACCAAAGGCAAGATCATCTGCAGCATCCAATCTGGATCACGAAGACCGTAATTCGAGATTGGCAATGGTGGCTAGATTCAAGGAACCTCTCGGCAGGAGTCCCCTTCATAGCACCATCCCTGACTGTGACACTCTCCATGGATGCCTCAGGGCTGTGTTGGAGAGCACACCTCGACGGTGTCCAATCTCTGGGCCTGTGGACAGCCCAGGAGTCTCATCTCCACATAAACATCCTGGAAATGAGGGCAGTTCTTTACATCCTGCAGGCCTTCCAGTCGGAGATTCCACCGGGTACACTTCTGTTACAAACAGACAATTCCGCGGTGATGTATTACCTCAACAAACAAGGAGGCACCGATTTCCTACCCGCTTTGCAGGGAGGCCATGAGAGTGTGGGATTGGGTCTTACAACTCAGCGCAAACCTTATTGCCATTCATGTTCCTGGAGTGGACAACGTCATCGCAGACAGCCTGAACCGCTCTCAGGTCAGAGTCCATGAATGGGAAGTACTGCAGGAGGTGGCAGAGGATCTGTTTCGCAGATGGGGTACTCCAGAGCTAGACATCTTCGTGTCCCCATACAACACAAAACTGCCCAATTTTTGCTCACTAGATCCAGGGCCTGGTGTTTTCTGGTGAGACGCGTTGTCCCTCTCCTGGGCGGGCAAATTCCTCTATGCCTTTCCACCTTTTCTGTTGAGCCAGAGAGTTCTAAAACTTCGCAAGGAGCAAGCGAAGCTTATACTGATCATGACCTTTTGGCCCAGACAGATCTGGTTCCTTCTCTTGCATCAGCTATCCCGGGAACCTCCAGTGCCTCTACCAATCAGCTCTCATTTGCTGTCTCAGGAGGCGGGTTCCTTAGTCCATCCGGATCTACGTTCCCTGAACCTGCATGCTCGGCTCCTAGAGACATAGCCATGATGCGACACAGGGTCTCGCAAGAGGTGGCAGACGTTCTTACTGCCACTAGGAAACTGGCTACCCACGTGACCTACGCCATGAAGTGGCGCAGGTTTTGCTTATGGGTTCAAGCGTGTGGCTTTTCGCCTTTGGACTGTCCAGAGAAGCTGGTACTGGATTACCTGCTGTCCCTTTTCCACTCCAGCCTGGCTTACTCCTCGATTAAGGTACACCTCTGTGCCATTTCAGCCTACCATGTACCTATAGGCCAACGCACTGTGGCTCAACTGGACACGACACGTGCCTTCTTGAAAGGTCACCTTAGGCCCCTGATTTAAGGATCCAATCCCACCATGGGATCTACACTTCATCTTGGAGCAGCTCACGCTGCCACCTTTTGAACCAGCCATGGATTGCGAGCCAAGTTTTCTCTCCTGGAAAACGTTATTTTTAGTTGCTGTTACTTCGGCCAGAAGAATTTCTGAAATGCACGCACTTATGTACAAAGAACCTTATTTGGTTTTCCACCAAGACATGGTATCCCTAAGGACTAATCCTAAATTTCTGCCTAAGTTGGTCTCAGCTCTCACCCTTAATCAGGACATCGATCTACCAGTGTATTTCCCGAAATACTCTAATCGAGGGGAAGCCCTCCTGTACACTCTTGATGTGCATAGGTGTCTCCGATACTACCTGACCAGAACCAAACACCAAAAATCGGACCAACTTTTCGTCTCCTTTGCCCATTGGATGATGGGAGCTCCTGTTTCAAAGCAGTCGCTGTCCAGGTGGCTTATTCAGTGCATTATGTTCTGTTACCAGAAGCGCAGCAAACCCTTACCGGGCGTGGTTAAGGGTCATTCCACCAGAGGGGTGGCTACCTCTTTTGTGGCTTTAAGGAATGTGTCCACCTCAGCTATTTGTGCTGCAGCTACTTGGAGCTCCGTACACACTTTAATCAGGCATTACAGCCTGGACATTGCATGAGGTAGAAAGTGCAGGGTTAGGTCTAGCAGTCCTTCAGGGACTTCTGTCCTAGGCTCGATCGTAATTCAGGATTTCTACCTTTCCTCCTCCCGATGGTGTGTGATTGCCAGTATTGCTTGGGAATCGGTCCTAATGGTGTAACCTGCTGCAAGAGCTGTTTCTCGAAGTAAGATAGTACAGTTACGTAAGGACTTACCGTAACAGTAGATCTTCGAGAACAGCTCTTGCAGCAGGTACTTTCCCTCCCACCATCGAGGGGACCCCCTAGATCAAGTTCAATCTTTTAAATATCTTGATGTCACACTGGACTCCCACCTATCCTTCGACTTGCATGTTTCAACCATGGTCAAGACCATCCACCAAAAGCTTGGCCCACTGTACTGCCTCTTACCTTATCTTACTTTCCCCTCCTGACTTGTCATAGCATCCATCTCATTACTCCCGCTCATCACCTATGGTACCCCATCCTCCACTCTGCTCAAGTCTCCCATCTTACCAAACTTAAGCAAGCATACCACAGGATTGCTTGTTTCGCCCTGGGTGCTAATGCCAGGACACACCACTGTTCTGTCCTTGATTCCCTTGGCTGGCCAGTCTTTGTAGTCGGACTTCGGTACCCTACCCTTTTTCTGACCTACAAGCTCGTCCATGCCTTCACTCCTCCCTGCCTCTTACACATCATCCAACATAAAACCTCTACTAGGTGCTTAACGTCAACTGACCTACCTCTACTTTCCATCCCGAAACCCCACTTAGCAGTGGGTTGGTGTGCCTTTTCACCTTTTCTGGGCCCTGCCTCTGAAATGCATTACCCTCTACTGTTCTGACCTGCACCTCTCTTTACTCCTTCAAGAATTCTCTTCAATCCCACCTATTTTCCCCTCAAGTCTTACTAGGATTCATACTAGGAAAGATAGATACACAATAGGCCAAAGCCTATTAGTGTGCATCTCCAGCCATGCTGGTTCTTCATACCTTGTTTAGTAGATATCTATCTAAATTATCTTTAAAGTCTGTATGATTTGTGGAGTACACTACTGTATTGGGTAGGGAATTCCATAATGGTAGAATTCTTTGTGTAGAAAAAAAGCCTTTTGTTGTTCCTAGGGTACGTCAATGGCAATTTATACTTATGACTTCTTAGGCTTACTTCCCGTTTACCAAAGCTCATTCCCAATTGTGTCAAGTCTGCACCTGTAACTAATTGTTTCGCACCCCTACCATCCAACTCACTTCCCTCTCCATTGCCTTGTCCTGCTCCCTTCCTCTTTTGACCTTGCAATCCCTCCCATGAGTTCATGGGGTTATTCTAGTTACATTGTGTACTGCTCTTTCTCCTTCCTCGCCCTAGTCCCCTGTTCTGCTTGAATCACTTGCTGACAATTTTGCACTGTTTGAACTACTTTTTGCATTCATGTAATTACGTATATATGTATAACCTTGCCTAAGCATCTTGTATTTATCTGCATTACTTGTTGTTGCAGCATCTGTACTCACTGTATTTGTATAAAATTAGTTCCTTTGTCTGCCCTACAATATAGGCCGCGCTCGCCCGCAGGGACCACCAGCTGCCTCCCCGACCCTCGGAGCTCCCAGCCAGGACCTGGAACATAGCGGGTGCCCTGCAGAGTAATTTAAGAACCTCTGCCTGCACTCTTGTTAGAGGTTAGCCCGTCAGCAACTGCGCCCGTTGCTGCCCTCGCCCCAACCACCCCTCCACCCAGGGTCGACCCTTCATTTATTGGCCCTATCTAATGACATCACTTCCTGTTGTCTAAGTCCCCATTTTTCCATCTGCAGGTTATACCTGGCTGCCACTAGAGGGACCTTGAGCCCCTGCCCAAGCTCAGCTACACCCTGAAAGCCTCCCCCTCTTTTTTTCCTGCCTCCACCAAAGCTACCCATCCCTCCTCCATTCTTCATCAAATACAGGCTACCCTGCCCACATCCACCCTGAAACTAGCCCACCCTCTGACCTCCTGCCACTCACCCCCAAGTACACACTGAGTGACCTCCTCACCAGGTCTTCATCAACTACACCTACCTTACCTACACCTCCTCCCACACCCAACTCTGTAGTTACCCCTTACACAGCCCTCCTGCCTTTGCCACTAAGCCTACTCTTAGTGTCCACTAGGAGTCACTGCTGTGCACTCCTTTTTGGTCCCAAACATACCCTGCTTTCTGAGCCCAGCACGGGGCACAGCACTCACCCAGGCCCTTTTCCATCTACCCTGAGTTGGTCTTGAACCTGGTACCCTTCCCACCAGAGTCTGTGTCACTACCACTAATCCAAAGTGGCATCCATACTTGATGAAGGAATTTAAGTCAGCTTCTATCTACTACCCTAATGCTATTGCTGGCAAATATGTTAGCCCACCTCTTTCTAAAATGCCTTCCTCTCATCCTTTCCCTGACACCACTGTCCCCTGTATCTGATACCCCCTCAGGCACCGTGGCACCCACACCTGCCCTTGTCCCAGAGCTTATACAATCCCACCCTACTCTTATCTTCTGCCCCAGTGTGCAACACCCTTCTCCTAGCCGTCTCCCAGCTTCTTCCTCAGGCGCTCTCTGGAGGCTTACTGCCTTCACTTTCTCAGCCTGGAAAACCCTGCCCACCCCTGTGCTCAGAGCTCCCTCATCTCCATGACACACCTGTCGAGAGAACACCCTATACCGTCCCTGGCCAGGGCTTGTGGTCATTTACTACTCTTGACAGGCAATATACATCCGAACCCAGGCCCAGCCCACCGTAGCCCACCAGTAGGGTCACCCGGGCTCTGCATAGCCTCTATGAATATATGCAGCCTGTGGAAAAAATTTGACTCTTTACAATGCTGGGTCGCCTTACATAGACCAGATGTCATTACACTGGTGGAAACCTGGCTATCAAAATCCACTCCAGACTCCTTTGTCTCCATTCCAGGTTACTCCCTCACGGGAGGATCGTGTTTGGTAGACGAGGGGGTGGCTCTGCGATCTAGCTGAGGACACTCTCACTGGACTGACACTCCCTACCCTTCTCTCCCGTATGGGCGCAGGCCCCTAACCCTCAACTGACTCCTGACCCCTCCAGGGGTCCTATATCTCACCACTGCCTATTTTCCCTAAAACCAAACTCTGGCACTGGTTCCATTGACTGATTATCTATCAACCTACCTCATTCAGCTGATCAAATCCTCGTGGGTGACCTAAACATTAACTGGCTCAGCCCATCTGCCGCCACCACCCGTGACTCCTTCGCAGCCTTAGACATGTCCCAACTAGTCTTCCAACCCACAGAGTTAACTCTAAGAAAGGTACCAGCACCTTACTAGATGTTGTCATCACCAACCGCCCCAACAAATCCATGTTTCCCAGGTCCTTCCTGATTCCTTAGTGACCACTCCCCTATCCTCTTCAGCTGGGCAACCACCACTCCCAAACCATGGTCTCCCCACTCTCGTGAGGCGCCTCAGACGGGTGGACTAAAAGCCCTGAAGCTACATCTTGCCCAAATTAACTGGTCTCCCATTCATTATGCCTGATATTGATACTGCCCTTGCCTTCTTTTCACAAACCTTCAACAAAGCCTGTGACCTCTTCGCACCCCTCGACTGCTGCACGAACCAAAGTTCTAATGCCCCCTAGGTTACCCAGCCCTGCTGCAACTGCTCAGACACAGGGACAACCTTTGGCACCTGGCCTCTGAATCTGGTTGGTTGGCAGATAGACAGGTTTACAATGCCGCGAAACAAATGACCTGGGCTGTCAAGCGAAAGCCGAGCACTATCAGGCCGCACTCACCACCTCCTGGGGAATGCGAGAATTTTCTGGGACAACATTAAACATCTAAATGGATGTCGCTCCCCACCCCTCCCAGATCACTATTGAAGGCTCTGTCTCCACTGACTCTGCCCGCATTGCCAACTTCCTCAACTCATCCTTCACGGACCTTAGTTCTGTCCTCCCTAGTGATTTCTTTGATCCTCCTTCATCCTTACCTGCCCTAGACACTCACTATCCTAGTTTCCACTTCACGGGGTCACTGCCCAGGAAGTCAGGCCACACCTGATTAAAGCGCTACAGAGCAATAGTACTGGCAGTGACTCTCTGGATCCCTGCATCCTCCGCGGGTTCTGGACCAGGTCCTGCCCCATTAACTAGCCTGTTCAATAAGTCCCTCTGCCTAGGGCAGTTCACTCAACCTGAAAATCGCCACAGTTACACCCATTCACAAAGGAGGTGACAGGTCCTCTGCCGGGAATTATCGGCCCATCTCCATTCTCCCACCCCTCTCCAAAGCACTAGAAAAACTGGTGGCTATTCAAGTCACAGACTACATAACCAAATACAACATCCTCTGCCATGAACAACATGGTTTCCGGGCGGGGCACAGTACCGGCACAGCCCTTATTGAGTTTTCAAACTTTCTTCATTCCTCCCTGGACTCTGGCTCCCTTGCCGGGGCAGTGTTTATCGACCTCTCTAAAGCGTTTGACACGGTCTCCCACCCCCTTCTGCTGGATGCCCTCAGCGTGCAGCTTTGCCCTAGTCCAGTCTCTTGGTGCTCCAGCTATTTGTCTGCCCGCTCCCAGCGTGTTAAAATTGATGTGACCCTCTCCGATACATGTCCTATCCGCTCAGGTGTCCCCAGGCTCCATCCTTGGTCCTTTCTCTTCTGACTATATCTCAACACCCTCCCGAAGCTTGTACTGGTAAAATCCTGCTGTATGCAGATGATGCCGTCATTTTGCCTCTCACCCGAAACCCCAACTCCTTACAAGACGCCTTGCAACTAAGCCTTTATCGATGCTGAAGCCTGGTTCAAGAGCACAGACTTGTACTCAATCTAAATAAACCAAAACAATGCTCTTTGCCCATCCCCAAAACAAATCCAGATATTTCCTCTCGCATCCTCCCTGGTTCCAGGCATCCTCTTGAGCTAGTCCGCCTGTACAAATACCTCGGGGTCTCCTTTGACTCGGACCTCACATTCCATGACCACATAGAAAATCTAGCCTCAGCTACAAGCATGCGGCTAGGAATCCTTTACCGCTACAAGCATTGCCTCCCCCCCAATGCACTCCGACTAGCAGTCACCTCCTCAATACTGTCCCTTATAGACTATGGCTTGCCTGTAAAATAAATAACATTCCTACTTCTAGGGACGTGGATATGTTGTTCAATCCACACTTATTGGCAGGTTCCTTGCCGCTTTAAATGTTGCCGGAAGGTCTTCAAGCTGGCTCCTCCCACCCACCGTGGTGATAAAACCCTGGGCTCCGCCGCATGACGCTTGGAAGCTCAGGTTCCCTCCTTAGCGCTCTGCGTTTTAGGCCTGGATCCACACTCTTCGGTTAACCCAGAACTAATTCTGAAGTTTACAAGACTCGGTCTTACGTCTTCCCTTACTGACTGCGATGGACAAATCGACTCTGGCTTTCGTTGGTGCCTGTGAATCAGATGATGTCGGACGATCTGCACTCACGTCTACTGCCTGGGGCTTTGCCACGATTTGCAAGCGCTAATTGTGCAGCTTCTTCGGCTTGGTCTTGGAGGACCGCGCTGCTCGACTACTTCTTGGGCGCCCTGAAAAATGGTATCCGCCAGTCAAGTCGAAGGAGGCCCATTGGGCGGTGTCCGCGGCAGCGGGCTCCACAGAACAGTTGGCACAGATGGAGCAGATGATCACCCACGAGGAGACGGCGGCCCAGGCCACTTCTTCTACTTCCTCAGTTGCGGCAGTTATCCCGCTCTCCTTGGGATCTTCCTATACAGCTTCCTTTAAGGAGCTTTGTCAGTCCCTCTCCACCAAGGGAGAAGGACCATCGGGACATTCCAGATGGTTCAAGGAGGAGGACTCAAAAGGTAAGTCCCGCCTTCGATGTTCGTGGGAGTGGTAGCGATCCCCTTCACCGGACAGTCTACTTTCGACTTCGGTCAAGGTTGCGGCTAAGGCCGCTGGCTTCCCGGTGTCCCAGTCAGGTCAGCCGGCCGAGATACCCGTTGAAGCGGTCGAGATTTTTCTTGACCCGTCGGTCGGTTTGTCGACTGGAGTTGCCGGCAACCCTACTTCACCGGTTCCCCTGGTGGAAACTGAGGACTTGCCTGTGCCTTTTGTGCTGGAGTCCCTGTTTAAGGTCCCTGTACCGAGAGGGGGGCGGGTTTCCCCTGTCCCCTCTCTGACCCACCCTCGGAATCCCCTAAGGGCTTGGTCCTCTTCCGGGTCCAGCCGGTCCCGCCGATGTCGACAGTCTCGGCACCATGGAAAGCGGCGCCGCCGCTCATCCTCTTCGTCCTCTTTGGAGGATAAGCTCCGGCGCAAGTTGCGTCGGCGCTATGAGGGCTTGATGTGGCAGCAGCTCTTACTGTCCGGTAACAAGCCAACTCCATCACCTTCTCCGGCCATTAAGTGGCCATCACCGGAACGGCCCAAAACAACCCCTCATAGTAGTCGAGGAGCCGCCACCGGCGTCAGTTGTTCAGCCGAAACCAGCTACTCCACCCATTGTGGTGGAACCTCCGCCTCCACAACCGAAGACTAGGGCCCCGATCAAGGATTCTCGGTCGGGTCAGGGCTTGCCCCATAGGTTGTCGGTCACCCTCACTCCCGATCGACCTCGGCACATGGAGGGTGGCTCAGGCACTCGGCAGCTGTTTGCAGACTCCTCGGAGTCTGACGACGACGACTCCTTGTTCTCCAGGCTGCTCGACCTGGAGTCTGCAGGGGGTCAGTCGGTGGGCGAGCCCATCCTCGTTTTTGGGAATGCTCGACTCATCTCAGTCTACTGGGATGCAGCTTGAACCAGTTCAGAAACGGGCCAGGTATCCCCTTATGGAGGTACTGGACCGAGGGGCTTCCCCTACAGAGGCCTTTCCAGTGGCTGAAGCCATTGCTGGCCCGGCCCTGGAGTTGTGGCAGCGGCCAGCATCTTGTCCCACACCTTCGGCCAGGATGGCTCGAAAGTATGTGGTCCCTACCGGTTCACTCTCTGGTTTCTCGGAGCATCCCTCTGCGGAAGGGTTGGTGATCGAAAGCGTGTTCCGGCATTCCGGGAACGCTCGGGATGTGGACAAACCGCCCGATAAGGAATACAAAAAGTTGGACTGCTCAGGGCGAAAGGTATACACTGCTTCCTCCCTAGGACTGCGTCAGGGTAGCTCGGCCGTTCTGATGGCACACTTTTCACACGCCCTTTTGGGCTCCCTGGATGAGGTGATTCCTCATCTCCTGGCTGACCTTCAGACGGTCAAGCAGGTGCGGGATCAGGGAAGAGCGGTAGCTAAACAGCAGCTCCAAACTTCATTGGACATTGCTGATTCGTGTGCCCGGTCAGTAGCGGCCGCAGTGGCCATGCGTCGCAGAGCTTGGCTGCAGATCTCCACCTTCACGGCTGATACCCAGCACAAGCTGGCAGACGTTCCCTTCCTGGGTACAGACTTGTTCGGGCCCGGGGTGGAGGGTTCTCTCCTACAGATCGAGAAGTCCAATGCCACCTTGGACTCTGTCACATCTGCCCAGAAGGACAAAGGCCGCCAGCAGCAGCGTAAGCCCTTTCCTCCTTCAGCCCCTGCGGCATGTCCAGTCCAGCAACACCAGCATCAGGGCCAGCAGGCTCGTGCTTGGCCCCCCCAATGCCAAGCCTGCTGCTTCCTCCAGCAGGAAGCCTGGAGGAAAAGGCCCAGGAGGCTCCTCGGCTGGCCCTTCCTCCCAGCCTGCTCAGTGACGGGTTGAGGGGTGTCGCCCCCAACCTCATCACTCCTCCCCGGGTTCCCCCCAACCCCGTGGGGGGTGGCACTGCCACTTCCTTTCCGCCTGGTCCGCTATCACCACGGACCGCTGGGTGTTGGGAGTGGTAGACAGGGGTCTGCCTCTGGAATTCGAGCAGTTACCCTCCATCGAGCCGTCGCCCCATGGGGGGCTACAGGTTCCGCAGCCTCTGTCGGCTCGTCAGAGCCGACATTGCCTTCTCTTCCAGAAGGAGGTGATCAGGCTGGACGGACTCCCTCCAGACCCAGGGTTTGTGTCCAGGTACTTCCTGGTCCCCAAACGGGCGCCCATTCTAGACCTACACGACCTGAACAAGTTCCTAAGGTTTCGCACCTTCAGGATGGTCACTCTGGCTCAGATCATTCCATCCTTGGAGCCAGGCATGTGGTTCTGTTCCCTGGACCTTCAGGACGCGTTTTTTCACGTCCCAATCTGTCTCATCAGCGGTTCCTCCGCTTCAGAGCAGAGGGATCCCTTTGAGTTCCGGGACATGCCCTTCGGCCTTTCTCCGGCTCCCAGGGTCTTCACCAAATGCTTGGCAGTGGTGACGGCATTCCTACGGCGCTGAGGGGTCTGGGTGTACCCTTACCTGGACGACTGGCTGATTGCAGCCCCCCCTCCAGGTTGGAGGTGGAGCGGACCAGGGATCTGGCCCTCCAGGTCTGTTCTCAGATTGGCCTCCTCAACGAGGCCAAGTCGGAACTCGTGCCATCGTAGGTGATTCAGTTCATCGGGGCAGAGCTCGACTCTCTTCGAGCCAGAGCCCGGCTCCCGGCGGACAGGGCCGAGGTCCTTTCCTCCTTTGCCCAATCATTTCTGGTTGGGCAATTGTGCCCTGCCTGGGACTTCCTGCACCATCTGGGCCTCATGGTGGCCTGCACCAGTGTGGTCCGTTGGGCCCGCTGGCATATGTGACCCCTGCAATGGGGGCTGGCCTGCCAATGGTCACAACGCTCCGTTCCTCTGTACCAGCCAGTGACGGTGACCCAGGAGATGTGGAACAGCCTTCAGTGGTGGCTCATTCCAGCTCATCTGCAGGAGGGCATCCCGCTTGTCTGCCCTGAGCCGACGGTCACTCTGATGACCGACACCTCTCTGGGTTGGGGTGCCCATCTGGGGGAGCTTGGAGCCCATGGCTTCTAGTCCCCTCAGGAGTCTCGATGCCACATCAACCTGCTGGAGCTTCGAGCGGTCCGACTAGCCCTCACCGCCTTCGTTCCGTTTGTATGGGGTCAAGTGGTCCAGGTCCAGACGGACAACACCACCACCATTTACTACCTCAACCAACAGGGCGGGATGCACTCCTTGCCCCTATGCAAGGAGGCTCTCTGCAGTTGGTCTCATGATCAGCCTGGAGGCGGATCTCCTAGCCATCCATGTGGCAGGAGCCTCCAGCAGTCTGGCCGATGCCCTCAGCCGGATAGGTGCTGCATCTCACAAGTGGTCTCTCCTGCAGGAGGTAGTACTAGATCTGTTCTCCCATTGGGGCACCCCTCAGGTGGACCTGTTCGCCTCCAGGGAGAATGCGAAGCTGAGGCTGTTTCATGCCCACCCCCCTCAGCAGGGCTCGCTGCAGGGGGATGCCTTCTTGAGGCCATGGACCCCGGGCTTCTTCTACGCCTTCCCTCCATTTCCCTTATTCCACAAGGTGCTTCTCAAGGTGAAGAGGGACAAGGCGCATGTGATTCTGGTAGCCCCAGACTGGCCCCGCTAGTACTGGTACCCAGATCTCCTCAGCCTCAGCTCCAGGCTCCCGAGGCGGCTTCCAGCCCACCCGGACCTGCTCTGTCGACAAGGGGAAGGTTCTCCACCCAGACCTTCAATCCCTGCAACATAGAGTTCCAGGCCTTGGGTCTTTCCGATGAGGTCCTCGGCGTCATTGAGGCGTCCCATAAGGAGTCGACCAGAAAATGCTATGCCTTCAAATGGAAGAGATTCTCCATTTGGTGTCAGGACAAAGGGTTGGACCCTTCTTCCTGTTCCTTGGCTAGCATTCTGGACTACCTGTGGTCCCTTTCTCAGCTAGGGCTTCGGTCGACGACCCTTAAGATGCACCTGGCAGCCATCTCTGCTTACCGGCGCTGGCCGCAAGCAGTTGGTGGTGCAGGAGAAGGTGGTTGGGCGCTTTTCAAAGGCCTTGATCACATATCCCTCTGGTCGAGACCTCCTTAGCCAGGATCTACTGCTGGTATTGACTAAGCTCATGGGCAAGCCATTCAAACCGATGCACAGGTGTGACATCTCTCACCTGTCGTGGAAGACCGCCTTCTTGGTGGGTATTACATCGCCAGAAGGATGGGAGAGCTGTGCATGCCTTATGTCTCCTTATCTGGTCTTCCATAGGACAAGGTTGTCCCATGCCCACCTGAAATTCCTTCCAAGGTGGTGTCAGAGTTTCACCTTAACCAGGTGTTGACTCTGCTAGGTGTTCTACCGCAATCACACCTCGGAGGCCGAATATAGGCTCCATACTTTGGTCTCTAGAAGAGCGCTCGCTTATTATAAAGAGTGGACGGCTGAAGTTCGGGGAGAGGTTTGCCAGCTGTTTGTCACCTATGCTGAAGCCACACCTGGCAGACCTGCAGCCAAGCAGACAATAGGCAGGTGGGTCACCTACTGCATAGATCTCTGCTATAGGTTGGTGGGCATGGAGCCTCCCAAAGGGATAAGAGCTCATTCTACCCGCCATACCACTAATTCGGTGGCTGCTTCTAGGGACGTCCCTATCAAGGAAATCTGCAGGCTGCTACCTGGAAGTCAACACACACCTTTATTTCCCATTACCACATTGACCTAGAGTCACGCCGGGAAGCTGGTTTTGGGACCTCAGTTCTCCAGTCCATGTTCCCTAAGTAGGGGGTGCGTGCCTTGCCTCCCTCCTCCCGGAGAACTGCTAGGAATCTGCCAATAAGTGTGGATTGAACAACATATCCACGTCCCTAGAAATACAGGTTACTCACCTGTAACAGGAGTTCTAGGAGTGGTATATGATGTTCATCCACACAACCCACCTGACTTCCCGGCTTCACGCCAGCAACTTGGCTTCCAGCGGCTAGATCTGGCGTCATGGGGCGGAGCCGAGGGTTTTACCACCTGAGTGGGTGGAAGGAGCCAGCTTGAAGACCATCCGGCAACATTTAAAGTGGCAAGGAACCTGCCAATAAGTGTGGATGAACAACATATACAACTCCTAGAACTCCTGTTACAGGTGAGTAACCTGTATTTCTGCGTGTTCCCTTTTCCACATTACCACCCTTTCCATTTCAGATCAGGTGGGTACCCTCTAATTCAGTGTGTTGGTTTGCATCTTGGTTTTTGGTGTAATGGACTATTATTGGTGGTTCTTTAGTCCTGTCTTACATGGTCAGGGATAGGCCATTTGGGATTGCTGCACCAATGCCATGGAGTTCTTTGCCCCACAGTTTCCATCCTCCTCCTCTCACGATGGAGGCTTTTAAGAGTTCACGGAAACCTATGTATTTAATGGGTCCTACACCTTTAGTGAATAGAATATGTTAATTAATTAAAACCATCATTATTTTAATTTTCTTTCTACTGTGTAAGTACTCTGAGCATGTTTTGGATAGTGTCCCCTATAAATAAAATTTGCACTGCAGTGTCTTGCCTAATTATTCCTATTAGGGACATTGTCAGACCCCCATAATGCAAAGTGATATATATATACACATATATATATATATATATACATATATATATACACATATATATACACATATACATATACATATACACATATACATATACATATACATACACATATACATATACACATATACATACACATATACATATACACATATACATATACATATACATATACATACACACACACAAACACAAATCACCATGAAGATTTAGACTGGTTCTGCATTAAGCAGGACTGCATGGTGCCAAAAGGCATCTTACACAATCTCCAAAGGATGAGAACAGAAGACGCACTGTTCTCACCCTTTGCAGAGGATAGGGAGGTCCTATTGATAAATGAAGGACCAACAACATTGTTTATTTTATTCTGTCTTCTGAGTTGGTGTGGAATGAAGATAAAAGGGGGCAACTAGCTACAGAGATACTGTAGCTGTCCCCAAGCTGAAGAGCTGACCACTCGGTTGGATGAAAAGCCACTTCTTTTATATTGTTACCATAAAATGTGATGTCATTTGAATAAGAGGAACTTGTGCCAATTTAGAGGGTAACATTGATTTTAAGAAAAATGGAGAGCTACTGTAATAATTTAGGTGTGTAAACATGCTATACCCTATCTTCTAAAGAAATATCATGATCTCATGTCGGATGAGTCAGCCTGTCTCTGTTTATTTAGAGAATTGTGATTCAGACAGGTCACATGGTGCTGACATCATCAATAGGCAGGTATAAAAGTCTACCTCCTGATATGCAAAACAGATGAGTCAATCATTGGAGACCTGACTGTCATGGAGGAAGCATCTCATAGTACATGCAACTTTTTATGTGCTAGGAATCTAGTTGGCTGTAAATTGTGCACTGTTTTTTGCAGAATTGAAGGACTAATCACCCATTCCCTTTCTGTATATTTACTTTATTTTTGTATTTTGAAAAATAAATATCACAAAGTGCGTTCTACACCTTTTACCTGAGTTTGTGCATCTCTCGCCCACTAACCTTCACATGTATGAGGCTTTTCGCGCCATGCTTTCCTGCTTAAAGGAAGTTTCTGATATAAGGTATTGGGCTTCATAGCACAATACCTTTATAGTGTCGGGAGCTCACCTGTACAAGAATTTTAATTTTGAAGGTAGTAGTTTTACCAGGGGACGGGATTGTAACTGGCGCCGAACCTTTGGCCAGTCGATCCCTTCCAGCTTTCTGGTGCCCCCACTCGCTTTCTGAAATTGTGACGTGTGGCTAGGGAGAGCGTGGGGGTGAGCCCCATACAAGCCTATGAGGGCTGTTTTTAAAGCCATTTTTTATTCATTTTAAAGAGTCCTAGAGGAAAATTAAAGCAGTTGCTTAACTAGTAGGGTCCCAACTAGTTGAGCGACTACTAGTTAAGCGACTGCTTGAATTTTCCTCTAAGACTCTTAAAATGACTAAAAAACAGCTTTATAAACGGCCCCCATAGACTTGTATGGGGCTCGCCCCTGCGCTTTCCCTGGCCACACGTCACAATTTCAGAGAGGGTGGGGGTGGTGTTGGGGCAGAGCAGGGCGCCAGGAAGCTGGAAGGGATCGGGCCAAGGGTTCGCGCCAGTTACGATCCTTCCCCAGTAAAACTACCTTTAAAATTTTAATTTTTGTGCCGGTGAACTCTCACTGCTATAAGGTATTGGGCTATAAAGCCCAATACCTCATAGCAATCACATCGGAAATTCTGAACCAGCCTAGAGTAAATGTTCATGGTGATTTGCCTATATATCCCACGATGCTTTACATTAAATTGGGTATGTTTGATTTTTGTAGTGCTTTGAAACCTTGCTTTGTTTCCGGTGCCCTTTTTGGGTAATCCTTGGCTCAGCGTTTTTATGGTGAGGTTCTTTGTCTTTTTACCTTAGACAGGTGAGATATAACCGTATTCTGTGGTAAGGATAGTGTTTCTTTGCACTGGGGCCATATAGTTTTCTTGCCAGTCAAGTATCCAAAGTAGGTAATTATCTTTCTGTGTTGTCATAACTGAGGTGCCTGTTGCTTCCATCTGAGACATTGTACTCCCGGTATTCAAGGGTGTTGCTTAGGAATGCATCCACCATGAAAAAATCCTGCTGCTCTCTCAGCCACGAAATACGTTGAATCATGTTCTAAGAACATTAGAAAAGTCTTGGCGGATGGGAACCGTGTGGTCCATCTAGTCTGCCCAAGGTTGCTACCCCCCCATTATAGTTTATTTCCCTAAGTTGCCCACATTGCCTGTCCCAAGTGAGTTTGAATTCCCTTACTGTCTTCGATGCCACCACTTCTGGTAGCAGGCTGGTCCATGGGTCTATCACGCTGTCTGTGGAAAAAGTACTTTCTAGAGTTGCTTTTAAACTTGCCTCCCACCAGACGCAAGTTGTGACCTCTTGTACACGCTGCCCTGTTTTCCTGGAAGAGGTTTTCCATTTGAATTGTGTTAATTCCCTTGACGTACTTAAATGTTTCTATCCTACCCCCCGTTTCTTCTCTGTTCCAGAGAGAATAAATTCAACTCTGAGTCTTGTCTTGTATGACTCATGATGCAGCCCCTGCACCATCTTTGTGGCCCTTCTCTTCACTGTCTTCAGATGGTTGATGTCCTTTTTTAGGTGAGGCCTCCAGAACTGGACACAGTACTCCAGGTATGGTCTCACCAAGAATCTGTAGAGGGGCATGATAACTTCCTGCTTTCTGCTCATAATAGCCCTTCCAGTGCAACCAAGGATACCACTTGCCTTCTGCGCTGCCTTTTCACATTGTTTTCCTACATTTGTCATTGGTAATGATCACGCCCAGATCTCATTCCATCATTGTCTCCTCTAATTGATGCCCTTCTAGTACATACTTTTTTCCTGGGTTCCACCTCCCCATGTGCATTACATTACATCTTGGCATGAAATTTTAACTGCCAGTTTCTGGACCATTCTTCCAGTCTCCTTAACATAGAAACATAGAATTTGATGGCAGATGAAGACCGCTTGGCTCACCTAGTCTGCCCATTTCCCTACCTGATGGATAAGCTGCATATTCTAGTTAACCAACAGCTTACTTACTCCTGCCCCCCCACTAGAATTGCTTTCTGTCCAATGCATTCTTGAAGTCTCCCACTGTTATTGATTCCACAACCTCCTCAGGAAGGTTGTTCCATGCATCCACAACCCTCTCTCTGAAAAAATACTTTCCAACATTACCTCTGTGCCGTCCCCCCCTCCATCTTCAAATTGTGCCCTCTTGTTCTTGCACATCTTTTTCTGAAAGATGCTACCCTCTTGAACTTTAATTCCCTTGAGGTACTTGAAAGTTTCTATCCTGCCCCCCTCCTTTCCTCGAGGGTATACATATTAAGCTGCTTTAGTCTTTCTTCATATGTCTTCTGGTGAAGACCCTGCACCATTTTGGTTGCCCTCCTCTAAACAGCCTCCACTCTATCTGTCTTTCTGGAGATGGGGTCTCCAGAACTGCATGCAGTACTCCAGATGGGGTCTCCCCAACTGTCTTTACAGAGGGATAACAACTTCCTGTTTTCTACTGTTGATGCCTCTTCCTATGCATCCCAGTATCCCCCTAGCCCTTCTTACTGCCTTCTCACATTGCTTGCCCACCTTAAGGTCATCTGATATAATTACTCCCAGATCCCTTTCGATTTTTGTTAGTATCTCACCCCCATATTGTACTTCCCCCTGGGTTTTTGTTTCCCAGGTGCATTACCTTGCACTTCTTTGTGTTGAATCTGAGCTGCCATACACTTGACCATTCCTCCAACCTTGCAAAGTCCCTTTTCATCCTTTCCACCCCACCTTGTGTGTCAACCCTGTTGCAGATCTTTGTGTCATCTGCAAGGAGACATACTTTTACTTCCAGGTGCTCTCCAGTGTCACTTATAAAGACATTAAAGAGAACCTGTCCCAGTACTGAACCCTGCAGTTCCCCGCTAGTTATCCTTCTTTCTTCACTGTGAACTCAATTGCCCTTTTCGTCCTGTTGTCCAGCCACTTTTTTATCCAGGCTACCACCTTGGGACCCACTCCAAGGCTGGCTAACTTGTATATTAGTCTTTTGTGTGGGACTGTCAAATGCCTTGCTAAAATCTAGGTAGGCCATATCCACAGCCCCTCCCTGGTCTACCACTTTGGTCACCCAGTCAAAGAAATCAATTAGATTTGTCTGACATGACCTTCCCGCTGTGAATCCATGCTGCCTTGGGTCCTGTGCCCCACTGGCCTTTAGGTACTCAACAATTCTTTCCTTCAGAAGTGATTCCATCATTTTCTCTACCACTGAGGTCAAACTAACCGGTCTGTAGTTTCCTGTCTCTGACCTGCTCCCACTTTTGTGAAGTGGAATCACATCTGCTCTCCTCCAGTCCTCAGGTACCACCCCATCCTCCCATGATTTGTTAGGAAGTAGTCAATGGTGTCACTAGTTCTACCCTTAGTTCTTTTAGAATTCTTGGGTGAATCCCATCAGGCCCCATTGCTTTATCCAACCTCAGTTTCAAGAGTTCTTTCAAAACCTTTCTTCTGTGAATCGACTGGTATCGATCCCCCTATCCAGAGTGTTTCTCTTATTTGGTTAAGGTACCTCCCCCTCCTCTTCTGTTGTGAATACTGAACAGAAATATTCATTCAGTATCCCTGCTTTTTCACTATCACCATTTGTCCACATTCCCTCCCCTTTATCAAGTCTCTGTATCCCTCCCTTGGTCTTTCTTCGCTCCCTAATGTACCTATGAAAGGTTTTATCCCCCTTCGTAACAGAATTGGCTATCTTTTCCTCAGTCTGTTCCTTTGCTATTCTGACTGCCTTCCCTGCCTTCTTCTGCTTTAACTGATAAAGTTCTCTGTCCTGCTCCTTCTGTGTTTCCTTATTTCCTGACTGCTATCCTTTTCTCTTTAACCTTCCCTGCCACGTCTTTTGAGAACCATAGTGGTTTTTTCCTTCATTTTGTTTTATTGATTCACTACACACAAAGGCTTATTGCCTCTGTGATGGCTGTTTTGATTACTCCCCATTGTTCCTCCACCCCTCCTTCTTGCCAGTTTACTAATACTTTTCTGAGGCACTCTCTCAATTTTTTCCTCAGTATAGCGGGCAGTATAGCGCAGTGGTTTAAGGCTCTGAGCTGCAAAATCTGGGGACATCAAGCAGACCAGACCGGGGTTTGAATCCCACAGCCCCCACTTGCATACTGTGTGACCCTGAGCAAGTCATTTCACTTCCTTGTGCTCCCAGGTCGCACCTGGAAACAAGCTTCAGCTTAGTGTGCCTTTTCTGGTTAAACAATTTCCCCTTTCCCTTTCCCCTTTTCCAAAGTCAGCCCTCCTAAAGTTGCTTGTTCCCAGATGGCTACCCACTGCTAAATCCTAGATCCTTTCTCCATCCCCATTTGAGAGTACCAGGTCTAAGATTGCTCCCTCCCGAGTGGGTTCCAACACTAGCTATCTGAAGCATGCCCCTTTTAGGGCATCAAGAATGACCCTGCTCCTGAATGTGCCTGCAGCAAAGGTGCTCCAGTTAACATCTGGCATATTCCGGTCCCCCATTAACAATATCTCTGCTTTTTCTGCCATTTTAAGGATGCCTTTTATCATTTTATTGTCCACTCCCTCCCTGAGATGGGGGTCTGTACACGACTCCCATCTAGATTGTGGTGCCATTTCCTGTCTCCAGTGTGACCTATAGTGACTTATCTACTTCATGTTTACTCTTTAGTTCTGTTGCTTTAATCCCTTCCCTTACATAGAGAGCTACTTCTCCTTATTTACCCTCTCTGTCCCTCCTGTAGATTGTATATCCTGGTATGTTGACATCCCAGTCATGGTTCTCTTTATACCATGTTTCACTGACTGCCACAATATCCAGGCATCCCTCTTCCATCAAGGCCACTAGTTCAGGGAGCTTGTTACAAAGACTATGGGCATTGATACTAATCGCCCTCCATTTTTTGATGGCCTTACTCCTTTTTGCCCCATCCTGTCCTTACTGCCTTTTTTTTTTTTTGCATTTACCCCTGTCCTGCTCCCGGATGACTTATCTACCTTGGTGTTTACCTTGCTAATTACTGTGTTTTGTGGGGGGAGGCTGGGATTTCCCTGCTCCTTTTCAGTGCCTCCCCCCTTGGCTAGTTTAAATGCTTGCTAGTGAAGCATTTAAACTTATCACATAGGATCCTGGTTCCCCCTGGACAAATGCAGGTCGTCGTGCCAGTATGGGCCTGTATCCCTCCAGGTGGCTCCCCAGTCCCCAATGAAGCCAAAACCCTGAGCTCCACACCATATTTTCAACCATTGATTGAATCTCATGGTGCGGAGTAGCCTAGCATCATCCTTGCCATAGACAAGCAGCACCTCTGAGAAGGTTACCATACGTGCTACTTGTCTAAGGCCCCTCCCTAACTCTACAAATTCCTCTTGCACTGCTCTGATCCCATTCCCAGCCAGGTCATTTGTTCCTAGGTGGACAGTGACATCAAGCTCCCTCCCTTGTGCAGCTGCTTCCGCGATCCTGAGGATTCGCTTCCTGTCCCTCCAAGCCATGGCACCAGGCAGGCACTTTACCTCCCTCTGCCCTTTCTCCCACACTTCAACCCCCCCTAATGATTGCGTCCCCCACCAGGAGTTGTTTCCTTCCCTGTGGGGTCTCGTGCCACCCTCCTGTGGGTCTTTTTTGTGGAGGTTCCCAGCATCCTCCTTGGTCTCCACTGCAGGTGCCTCCATAGAGGAACCACTCTTCACTGGAACAGCATATGAATTGTGGAGAGGTACAGCTGAAGGGATGCACCTCTGTTCCACCACCCTCTCCCTCCCTGAGCCCACCTTGGTCCAACCGCTCCTCTTTCTTGGCAGCCTCTGAGGTAGCTGCAGTGGCCCATGTGGTCCCTGGGTGGGGGAAGAGGCTTCCCGAATCCTAGCCAGGTCAGCCTGGAGATGGGCAACCTCCTCCTTCAGAGCAGAGAGGTGCCTGCAAATAGGGCAGCATCGCAGCCTCCAGAATGTCTCCTGGAACTCTGCCGCCCCACAGCCATTGCACTGCACCACTCCCATCATGACCTATTTTGTGTCCCCTCTCCAGTTGCTTTTTATGCTTACTCTCTCCTCCCTTTGTGTTTTTCCACCTACTTTCCTACTGCCTATGTAACCTTAAACTCTTGCCCTTCCTGTTCTGGCACAGGAACTTCCTGTAGTCTTCAGTAGTCTCCTTCTTCCTTGCTTGGACTCAGACCTCCAGCAGCTAGGGGGAAGCTTAGGTCAGCTTCCATGCCTAATGCCCCCTCTAGTGTATCCACCCTGTCCCTCCAGTTCATCAGAGGACTGGACCCAGCACCGATCCCTGTGGAACGCCACTGATCACATCTGCCTCCCTTGATAATGCCCCATTGACCAAAACTTACTGGGTCCTATTATGCAGCCAGTTTCTAATCCAGTTTACTATTTTCTGTCTGACTGTGACAGGGATGAATAGGAAGGGCCCTGTCCCAGTTGTTGTGGAGAAAGTGTTTAAATGCAAGGATCTGTTCTTTCATTTCCTGTCTCTTGTCTGTCTGGTTGTGCAACCGCATTTTCCTGTGATACGTATGATTTGATCACCCCAACAGTCTCGTAGTTCTTTGCGTCTCACTGTGTCTGTCTTCCCTTGCTGTTCTCTTTTTCTTCCCTTGCATATCTTCTGGTATAAAAATATATATAAATCATTGTGTGGAAATGTAACTGATATTGGGATCCCTTTGTTTAGAAATCATATAGTGTTACTGTTGAAATGTATGTAATTATAGTTTGAGATGATTGCAGAAAGGCTATTGGGAGCTCTATGGTTAACCTGAGACCAGTGTTTAAGCCTTTTTTCAGAAGCTGTGGAGAAAGGGGCCTCTGTTCTGGGACATTGTGTTCTAGCTGCACCTACCTGATATATACAAGAACATTTTAGAAAAAGAACAGGACACTTGTTAGAGAAGGGGTTGCAAAGTATTATAAGAAGCGGAGCTGCAGTTGCTTACAAGGGCCACAGAGATTGAAGGAAAACTCAGATGGATCTTCTCTGTTTATTCAGCCTTTGTAAATAGGTATTCTGAACAATTACTTTTATTTCATTGGTATTCATAATAAAACTCTTGCTGCAAATTTTACAATTGCTCTTGTTTTTTCTTATGCTTCCTGACCTGTGCCTCGACGACAGACTCCTGCTTGTTCAAGTTTATTAGCAAGTCTCCTGTGGGGAACGGTGTCAGAGGTCTTGCTGAAGTCTAGGTATACCACGTCCACCACCGCACCCTGGCCCTCTGTTCTGGTAATCCAGTTGAAGAAATCAATCATGTTTGTTTGGTATGAGCTCCCTGCTGTGAAACCATGCTGTTTGGGGTAGAGTTTTCCAGTTTCCTTTAGGTAGTCAACTATTCTCTATTAGTAATGTCGCCAGAATTTTTCCCATCGTTATTTTCAATATATTTTTACACTTCACCGACGTTCACCCACAAAAGGGCTTTTTCAAAAGCATTAAACTGTAAATTCCGACATAAAAAACTGTTACCATCATAGTTTTACTATTTCGTTAATGCATCAGATTTTGGGGACAGATCTCAAAATAAAATGCATTGTGATTTTCTTATACATTACTGTTTTAGTCCAAATATGTCCACTCTAAATAATTGAATTGTGTATAAAAATATCAAACAAAAATGATTACATACAGTACTACATAAACATGGATCTTCATCAAGGATATCTTCTCCATTAGGCCACACCTTTGGAATTGTAGCTGTCAGAGATTTTAACAAAGGGTGATTGCAGTTTTGAACAGCCTCCCCTTGGAAGTGGTGGACTGTAAAGATATGTTAGAGTTTGACAGATTGGATAACTTCCTTAAAAAGCCACACATCAGGATATCCCCTTGTGTAAAGGGGTGAGCTTTAAATGGGTCTTTGGGCCTTATCTAGCTGTATAGATCTGAGAACTATGAGGCACTAGGACCACATGGAGCTTTTACTAGCCGGAGGCCGCCCACGATGATGTCATGCATCAGCATCTGTATAAATTGGGCAGTCCCATCACTCCTCAGGTCCCCAATTGATGATCCATGTCTGACCTGCTGAAGGAAAAGTCATCAAATAGCCGTTACTGTTTATTCTTTTATTATAAGTGTACTTAGTCATTTCTGCATGCTGCCGAATGCCGAAGTTGAAAGGTTTGTAAGTGCAGAGAGAGAATTTACAAAGAAGGCGCACACACAGTTTGTGTGTCCTGATTGGGTCTTTCTCACAACGTGAGGACTTGCGAGATTTGTCGGAGCTTCAATCAGGCTGCAAAGTGACGCTGCAAGACCGCTCTTGAAAATTACCTTCTCCTTAAAACCTTTAACAGCCATGGAAAAGAAATGGGGCCGAAAATCTGTTACAGCCTCGCTGTCAGCCAAGAAATTGCCACCAAAGTAGAGTGACCAGAACAGGGAATGGTCACCGTTGGCATGGTTGCAGCCCTCCTTATTGTCTGGCCATGAACATAAGCATAGAGATGGAGAGATCTGCTTCACCGGTGAGTTAGGATAATTCTGCAGCATCGTTGACCACTTCCGTGGCATTGACTACAGCTCCGCTGACTTTTGATGAGACCTCAAGGTCAGGGTTGGGCTTGGGTGCTGCCATACCTACTGTGTATGGTAGGACACCATCATCATTGTGTCAAGGCCCGTCATTGGCGCAGGTTGTGCTGGTGTTTGTTTTCAGAGATGATACAACACATTCTGCCTGGTTTACCTATGCAGGCAGCTATCCCGTCGACGGAACCACAGAGCTCACAAACACCGTTGATGCCTGCTAACAGCACATGACAGAATTCTACTTCTCAGCAGCCACTGGTGTCATCCGTGCAAACTGTAGCTTCCGCTATTGACCGGGACATTTCATAGATTTCATAGATGATACAAGCTGTATTAGACTTTCGTCCTTTTGCTTGCCATTAATACATATTATAAGCCAAATTTTGTCTCATCATACATTGCATTATCTAATCTCATTTTAAAGATATTTACATCCTCACTATCTATCACTTCTTGTGGGAGACTATTCCAGAGAGAGTAATAACTCTTTGCCTGTACCAGTATTTACTAGATAGTGTGTTCCATTTATTCAGACGCATTTGTTTAGAGTGCTTTCTGTTGCTGACCCTATCCACATTAAAACTTAGTCCTAGCTCCCACATTAAAGTATTATCTCTAATAACTTTATATAACATACACAGATCACCCCTTGTTCTTCTATATTGTAGAGTATATAGATTGAGTAGTTTCAGCCTTTGTTTATAAGGTAATGATTTAAGTCCTGGTATAAGCCTTGTATATCTATGTTGTACAGCTTCCACCTTTCTGATGTCTTCCTTTTTTGTATGGTGACCACACTTGAACGCAATACTCTAAATGAGGCCTAACCAGTGCCACATATAGGAGAAGCAATACCTACTAGATATGTTCCTAGTGATGCAATTCAAGAACTGGTTAGCTTTTTTTTTACCTGCCTCCTACAATGAGAACTGAATCTTAAATCATGTGAAACTATTATTCCTAAGTCTCTCTCGTTTGTGGTTTCCATTAAGGGTTTATTATTCAGAGTATATTTATAGTGTCTGTTCTTAATGCCCAAGTGCATTATCTTACATTTATTAATATTAAGTTCTAATTTGTTCTGCATGGTCCAAATGAAATGTGATTCAAGCCGTTCTGCAAATTAATATTGTTTTCTGTAGTGTTCACCACTGCGCCTAGTCTGCAATCATGTGCAAATTTGGACATTCAAACATTAGGAGCATTTATTTTTAGTGATGAAACATAAATATTGAACAAAACTGGGCCAAACACAGATCCCTGAGGCACCCTACTCACCACTCCAGCCCAATCAGAAAGTGATCCATTCACCACCACCCTCTGCCTTCTTCCCCTCAGTCAGTTTGAAATCCAGTTTATTATATTGGTGCTCAACTTTAAAGTTTTAATTAGTTTAATTCAGAGTGTGGTAATTTATCAAAAGCCTTTGTGAAATCTAAAAATATATCAACTGGATTTTTCATATCTAATTCCCGGTTTACTCTTTCGTAAAAACCCAAAAGATTTGTTAGACATGATCTATCCTTAATGAATCCATGCTGATATGGGTCTATATAACCTATAGTTATTAAATGTTGTTGAATATGGTCCTTAATTATTGCTTCAAGTATTTTGCCCAGAAGAGAAGTGAGGCTAATTGGTCTAAAATGTTCTGGTCTAGTTCTTAAGCCTTGTTTATGTAGTGGCACAACAATAGCTACTTTCCAACTAAGGGGAATTATGCCTGAATCTGAGTGTTGGAACACATTGGTCAAAGGTTTATAAATGTAGTCCACTAATTCCTTCAGTACTCTCGGATGGATATCATCCGGGCCTGGGGAATTGTTAATATCCAACTTAATCAACCTTTCATAAACGTCAGTTGGATTAATTAAAATTTGTCCTAGTATGGGTGCCTGATTATTCTCCATAGTTGCAAGGACAGGTTTGGAATAAACTGAAGTAAAATAATTGTTCTGGATGTCTGCTGTCTCCTTGTTGTCAGTGGGGTGTCCTAAATTGTTGGTAATTGGACCTACTGTATTTGAGGACCCCCTTATTTTATTAATGTGTGAAAAAATATATTTTTTTTATTAACTTTGATTGCAAGATGTATTTCATGTTCAGCCTTGGATTATTTAATTTTATTTTTGATATTTTTTGTCAGTATTCTGTAAGCTGGTATCAATTGTTGGTTACCATTTTTAATCATTTTAAACATCTTACTCTTTTTGTTTGTTTTTTTATACGAGGTTTCATCCAGCTTGGGGATGTTCTTTTATTGGTATATATTTTTAACATTGGTATATGTTTGGATACTACAGTCTTAATTTTTAGTGTTAACTGGTCCAATTTTCCCTCGACTGACTGATTGCAAAAGGCAATTTCCCAATTCCATTTTTCCATTTCTTCTTTCATGGCAGTAACATTTGCTCCCTTAAAATTAAGTTTTTCAGTAGTTCTCTCTTCTGGTTGCCTACAGTAATCTATCACCTTGAACGTAACACACAAGTGGTCGCTGTTATCAATAGGCACTTTTGTATTAACATCTACCACAATGTCTCCTGTGTTTGTTAGAATAATATCCAGGATGTTATCTTCCCTAGTAGGACTAGTTACCAATTGGTCCATTCCCAAATAGGCAAAAGCATCCAAATATGAGTCAGTTCTGCTTACTCCACTATTTGATATCCAGTTAATATTGGGCAGATTAAAATCTCCCATAAGTATCATGTTATCAAATGGATTCAATTTATGTAATCCAAAAATTTAGTATAGTTCTCTATGGATGTTGAGGGAGGTGTATATATATTAAACCTATTTTAATGGGGACTCTGTTACGGGGTAAATTTTAACACACAATATTTCAACACCCTCTGCTTCCACTAGCATCTCTTCACACTTGATAGTTTTGTGAACATAAATAGCCACTCCTCCACCCTTTTTATATCTCCTGTTCTTGTAATATAAATTGTACCCCGAGATATTTCTGTCCCAGTTGTCACTGTCCGTTCCCCATGTTTCTGTAATCAAAGCTACATGAATATCATGTTCTTGTAACAGTAACTTGAACTCCTCAGATTTTTTTAGTTAGACTTCTAGCATTTGTCAAGAGTCCATTCCAATTCTGTTCATCTGAGATGTTAGTATTATTAGTAGGAAGTGTGATGTTATGTTTGGCATAACTTGGTTCATCTGGAATAATGGATGGGTGATTTCTTTCATATCCTAACATTCTCACACCCGTCCCGTTTTCCAGTTTAAATGAAATGATGATAAAACTTCATTTTTTTTTTTACCAAAGATTCTAGTACCAAAATAGTTTAGATGTAGTCCATCTGACTTAAAACAGGCTTTGTTAGAAAAAGTGATAGTTAGCCATGAATCCTATACCCCTTATTCGGGACATTTGGAGTAACCACATATTAAACTCCATAATTGATTTGTTTTTGAAGGCATTTCTTCCTGTAGTGGGTAACATGCCTGAAATTATGATTTCCCCTTTTTTGAGAACCCTATCTATAATATTTAGGTACTCCTGTTGCGAATAGAACAGATTTTGAGAAGGCAAATCATTAATGCCTATATGTAACAGTACTAGGGGTTCAGTAGTATTTTCTAAGAGTCCATTGAGAAGTTTCGAAATATCTTTAACTCTAGCACCCGGAAGTGTGCTTACTGTCTTATTGGCTTTTCTCCCACGACAGACTACTGTATCCACACCCCTAACTATTGAATTGCCTATTACCACAATGTCATGCTGTTTTAATGATGATGTGGGGTTAACAGGACCTTGTATCAATTAGGTCATTAGTTTGGGGTATTTGCTTGTCTAAGTGAATCTATTACATTTTGGTAGTGTTGATCTGCATTTATGGTAGCTAGAATATCATAGCTATTAGTGGTAAAGGGGAAGTGTACTTTGTTTGCTCAATATTGGCAAAAGTCTTCTCGTTATTTACCATAGAATCATAAATCAGGTTTTTAGGCCCTTGTTCAGCTGTGATTATTTGAAGAGAACAGGTACTAAGTAATGCCTCATCTATGAAGTTCTCCAAGGAGCTAATTTCCTTTTGCCTTTCCAATCTTAGTTTTAATTCCTCTATTTCCTTTTGAAGCAAACTAATCAAAAGACATTTATCACAAATAGTCTGAACAGGATGTTTCATCGGTGTGCATATTGCATTGTGTACAAACTTTCTGTTTAGCTGCTTTCCCCTTTTTTGCCTTGTTTTGGGACATAATAGTAGCAATTGCTTTCCCTTATTAAACCTAGAAACCAGAATTACCTTAATCTTTGGTGAATATCTTTTATAGTGCCCACTGCTTTTTTTCCTTCTAGGCCTCAGTGTCCTCAGCGGACACAGCAGATACGCGTGTCTCTGCGCGCGATGACGCGCACCCTGCCCACTGCAGGGTTGAGTTAAATGCCCAAGATAATCCCAGAAGTAAACTAGAGGTCACGGGGATTGCAATGTTGTGATACGCCTACAAACAGCTGTTTTGCCTAAAAATGCAATTAACCTGTGCGTCTGCCACTCATGCGTGGTCCAGGCACAAATAGATATAATATTCTATTATGTTTAAAACAGTCGCTCAGTGATGAGGTAGTATATAATCCTGACTTCGTGATGTTGGAGGAGGATTTAGGAGGCTATGAGGGAGAATAATTATATGCCATCTAGATATAGTTCTACCCTCTTATCCTGTAGTGAGGACTCCTCAGTGGAATATACCCCGAGGTCTTCTCCTGAGGAACCTACTTTTCAAGCCATGATGCAGTAAATGCAGACTGCCATGAGTTTGCTGTGGAAGGGGAAGACTTTACAGAGAGAAAGCTCATGGAATTTTTGGAGGTGCCCTGCTCTTTCTCCATTGTAATTTCACCTGTATATCCTGCTTTAGAGGATGCTACCTTTGCTGGATGGTACAGACCAAACTCACTGCTTGCAGTACCCAGAAAGGCTGTTAAGCAGTATCCAGCCCAGTCTGCTAAGCCTTATTATGCTAACCAGCCAGCCAAAGACTCAGTAGTCATAATGGCTGCTCGTGATCGGTCTGAAGCACTTAGACACATGAGTACTTTGCCTCCTGATTAAGGAATCCCTATAGATGGCTGTATGTAATGGAGAAGCATACATCTGCCTCTGCTTCACTAGGCCTTACAGAGTTTTAAATAATTGATTAGCAGTTTTTTTCTTGGGACAATACTAACTGTACAGAAAGCATTTATATAGGTTTTCTAGACGTGTTAAGTTTGTTAAACACGATGAGGCAAGTGCTCTGCATTTTCACAATGTTTTAGAACTTTTATGAGCAAAACGCTAATCAATTTTTAGAGTTAAATAAATCCCTGCCTTAGAATTACAAACTACCAGGTCTGTATGATCACATATCACTATAGCTTGTGGAGAGCAGCAAATGCTGCTGTCCAGGCTTTGCCCAAGGACTCTGCCAAGAGTGAGTTACTTAAAACTTTGACATTGGGTGCTGAGGTTGGCAGACATTTGCTCATTCAGCTTATGGGCGTTTGATATTTGTATGAAGAGAGATTTTTGGCTCAAGGTTGCTAGTTATATAAATGATGTGCAAAAAGCAGTTTTAAGTGCCACTTTGAGGGACAAAACTGTTTGGTTGTGATAAAGAAGCCCCGACAGTCAAGTCCCTATATCCCACTCCACCTAGGGGTCATGGGAGGGGCTACTGTCACTAACCTGCTGCCAGAGGGGGCTCTGCCTACCATCAGCAAGACAGAGGCATGGGAGGTGGCACCATGTCCGGTCCCCTTCTCTCAGGTGCCCATACTAAAGCACCCAAAGCTGTTGGTACCAGCGGCAGTGCTACTACCTGTTCTCCATGACTTTTTGTAGGACATACTCCCACTGCCAATGTTACATCAAGGAGCTGTGTGTGTGTGTGTGTGTGGGGGAGACTCTCCCTGCATCTCAAACAATAGAGGGAAATAGCTGGCCCAGTGGTATGGAGGGCTGAGGCATAGCACCTCACCTCCCGTCACACCGGAGACCCATGTTTGTTGGTGAATGCAGGTTGCTGGGGGTCGGCTGGGGAAGAACAGGATTGAGCATCCGGAGAACAGTTCTCCTCTCCCGGAGAGGGTGGCTTGGCGTTCCTGCCGAATGATTGTCCCCAAGGTGGAGGCCTGATGGTAGAACGGGTCCAAGGTACCAGTGATGGAAGGGCACTGCAGGTTTGCACAGCGTGCGCACGTGGAAGGAGGGTGAGTGAGAAAACGGAAAATGGGATGCTGGTAGGGTTCATGAAGTCCTGACTGTGCTCCCCACCCACAGTTCTGCTTCGAAATATGCATTGTGCACAGGGGAGGGGGGGAGAATGGCCCTCCTCTCCCTGGCCTTGCCATGAGTGGAAATCTGTGGGAGACTCGCCTGGGGCCTGAAGCTGTGATCGAGAGTGATGTACTCATGGGCTGATATGAGCCCTCACTGAGAGAGCCGAAGCCATGCTTGCCAGCTGCCCTGTAGGAGAGAAAATGCTTTATGGAGGGAACAATGGAAGGAGATCACAACATTGTCAGTAGCGGCTCTAGCCACAAACGGTTACCAGGGCACAGCTGGGGCACAACAGATGACAGCCAGGGCACTGATATATTATTACTATGGGGGAAGCTCTGTACCATATGGGGCACCAACTGGGGCACAGCATTTTTTTTAACCGGGGCACGTGCCCTGGCGGGCCCTGGTGTAGAGCCGCCACTGTACATTGTAAGCTCTCCTACCTCTGCACCAAAAAGGGGATTGGCTTTGTTCCCTGCACGTGAAAGAGGCATACCTGCATGTCAAGATCAGAAAAGCCCACAGGCAATACTACATCTTGATTCTGGGGCAGGAGTACTACCTGTTGAGGCTCTCCCTTTGGCTTGGATTCTGTGCATCATGGGTCTTTACCAACTGCTTGGCAGTAGTGGCAGCAGCCCTTCACAAGGAAGAACTGCATGTCTTTCCATACCTAGCTGTTGGAAGCCAGCTCCAAGGAAACTCTTACATACCTGATCTCGGGCAAGGCACTTGTGAACAGAGCAGGGTTATGCTTTTCTGCCATAGGGCAAGGCAGAAAACCTGATTGCCTCAGCATAGTTGGTATACAGGATTCGTTATGTCTGTGTGAGAACAATGTTGCATCTCCTAATTCTAAACTGTGGCCATTTTGATGGTGCCACTGGCCAGCCTTCATACGAGAACCCCTCAATGGATACTAAGGGTCCAGTGGACAATGAGAATATGGGTACTGGGTTCTGTCCCACAGCTTACAACTGTCAACCGGGCATCTCCCCACTATCCGAACCATCTTAGGAGACCAGTTAAGCAGGTCACAGTCCACAGTTCACAAATGGTAACTCTGGCCCTATGGGGTAAACAACCTCTTCGCAAGATGGGGTCATCCTGAGTGGGACCTTTTGACATCCCTACAGTGCAAAACTGTAGCGTTTCTGCTTGCTTGTTCCAGGGCTTGCAGTTCTCTGGTGAGAAGAGTTGTCCCTTTTTTGGAACGGGAAATTTCTGTATGCATATTCTTCAATTCCACTAATACAAAGGGTTCTGTCAACAAGCAAAGTAAAAAAACTGCTGCACGCTTAGAGCGCTGAAACTGTTCAAATGTCAGGAAGTGATAAAACGTAGCATTTTGTTGCACATAATTAAAATTATAGTGTCTTGATAAAGTGTCAGAGCAATTTGAAACGTTGATGTTTTGTGTGTGTGTGGTCCTGTTGTAATCATGTGCAATAAATGCTAAGATTTATCATTTTCTTAACACTGGAACCAACTTCTGTGCTCTAACCGTGCAGCCATTTTTCACTTTGCATGTTGACAGAAGACTGACTTGTGGCTCTGCTTCTAAGTGGATCCCGAGCTACCTTCTACTTGTGTTTGTGTGGTAATACAGAGTGCTGCTCAGGTTGTGAACGGAGAATGCTACTCCCATCCTCGTTGCTCCATTGTGGCCTCGCCAGATATGGTCTCCTCTTTTGCGGTGCATAGCAGTGGAGCCTTCTGTCCCTCTACCACTGTGTCGGGGCCTGTTTTCACAGGACAGGGGAACCTGTGGTCCATCCAGACCTGAAGTCCCTACATTTGCATTTGTGGCTCTTGAAAAACATAGGTACTGCACGTTTTGGGGTCTCCCCTAAAACTACTGGTGTGCTGGTTGCAGCTAAAACGTTTTCTACCAGACATAATTCTTCCTTGAAATGGAAGTAGTTCATTCTATGGGCTGCTACCAGGAATCTGAATCCATTTACATGTTTTATAAATGCTTAACTGCAATACTTGCTGTCACTGTCATACTGTGGTCAACAGTATTCATCGCTTACGGTGCATTTGGCTGCTATTATCAGCTTTCCATACCCCTATGATGGTTGCACAGTGGCCCAATTAGAGGTGTCCTATACTTTTCTGAGAGGTGTTCTTCATATGAAACCTATCTGCAATCCAGTCCCTACTTAAGACTTGAATTATGTGCTTGAGAAACCGGTGTTGGCTCCTTTTGAGCCAGCCACAAGTTATGGCCTATGTTTCCTGTCATTGAAAATATTATTTTAGTTGTAGTCACTTCTGCTCAAAGGATTTGAGACCTTCAGACTGTGTGAGCCGCCTATTTGATTTTCCACAAAGACGGGGGGCTCGATTTTCAAAGGTTGATGCATGGCTCGCGTCAAACCCTGCATCAGCCTCGTTGTTTGGCGCAGCTGCATCTAATTTTAGTACATCGGGCATAGTTGTGACACTTTCAACACTTTACGGCTGCTTACGCCAAATACGTGGCACAAGCCCCATGTAATGGTCTGCAGCATGCAATAAGTTAGACCAGAGCTGGTCTAACTTGTAGTATTTGGCGCATGGGAGTGAAAATCCCGATCAGCGCTGGGAAAATGTTGCAAGCGCTGTGCGCCATATGATCGGTGCACCAGGGGCTTGCAGCATTCTTGGGCTTTTGAAAATTGAGCCAGTCTCTATGCATACAAATATACAAAGTTTCTACCGAAGGCAGTAACTGTATGAATTTACACTGAATCAAATCTTCCTGTTCATTGCCCTGAGCAAGCCAGTCCGGGTGAGGCACTGCTCCATAATTTAGATGTACAGGTACACATATATGTACATGGAACACTCTGATACTATGTGAATCAAACCAAGGACTTCAGAAAGTCCTCTCAGCTTTTTGTTTCGTTCACCCCTAGGAAAGTGGGTGCTCCTGTCTTTTTTTTTTTTTTAATATTCTTTATTTTTTATTGTTTTTTATATAGTTATATATATGACCGCAGGAGTTCATCTATACAGTATTGCTCTTGTGTCTTACAATACATGGAATGTTCTTTGGGATGGCAATTCATGTTTCTACAACATCATTCTGTTATATATCAAATGACACTAGATCAAAATTCATATCCTACAAAAATTGGTTACTTTCATGTAGCTGTATCAGGGAACAGATGCTTCATCCAGAGGCGAGATATAGAAAACCCATGGCCTCCATTAGAGCTAAAATTGTGACGTCCTTCCAGCTCTAGAAGCTACTGTTCTCTCTAGATAATATATCTCGGTCATCAATAAATGCCAATGAGAGAGGGTGGGTACTTTAGCTGTTCGCCATAGGAGAGTTATAATCTTTTTTAGCTGCTGCCAAGTACAAGTATAACTTACTTCTACTTGGTTGAACTTTTCCGTCCTCCCCAATATAAAACAGAATCATCTGATTGGATAATTGAATTTCTGGTCCCACAATGTTCTGTGTGCTCTTTTCTATGCCTAACCAGTATTGGGTAACTTTCGGACAGGCACAAAAAATGTGTTATATTTGCCATTTTTTCTCCACACACTCTCCAACAGAGGCCATGCCTCATAGATACAAATTTAGCAATTTTGTCAGGGGTGTAAAAATATCTACTACAAACATTTACATATATATTCTGACCAGTATGATGACTGATACTCTCATCGAATGAGGAATAGGTTCCAACCATTTCTCATAAGTTATCGGAGTCCCTAATTCTCTATTCCATCTCCCCCAAGATATCCTCAGTGGATTCCTTCCAAAAGTCTCTTATTGCTTTATATATTTGTCCAATTAAATGAATTTGTTCCCTGCCTTCTATAGCGTCCCTTAAAAGGGACATCAACATAGGTATGAGAGAGGGCAGAGTATTTAATGCTAATTCTTTCTGTATAAATGTCCGAATCTGTAAATATCTATAATGTTGTGTATGGGAGAATTGATATTTTGCCTGTAGTGTGGCAAAAGGCAGTACTCCATTTACATCCAGTTTTTGATATAACAAAAGCAAACCTTTTTTCTGCCATTCTTGATGGACCCGAACAGCACCCATATCCAAAGATACACTTTCTGTACTGATTAGTTTAAAATAACCAAAAACTTCAGTTAATGAAGTAGATGCCCTTACCTCATACCAAGCCTTTAATGTATAATGGGTTCCAAGTGTGAAGTTTTGTAACTGTGGATAAGAATTGTGGGGGGGCAAATATAATAGGGATAATATTTACAAGGTTATTTAGTGTAAATTCAATATATTTCTATGGTTTCTCTACCTGAGGGTTCAGCCATGTCATCACTATTTTACATGTTACTGCCTTATGGTAATCTCTAAGGTTTGGAAGATTAGAACCCCCCCTTTGCCACCGGTAGCTGTAACAGAGACCATCTGACCCTTGGCTGCTGCCCATCCCATGCAAACCTCGAAAACCTTCTAGCCCAGGATGCGAAGTAGAATTGTGATGGAATAATCGGTAAAGTCTGGAAATAATATAATATCTTAGGAAACAAGGTCACCTGAATAGCTTGTATTCGAGCTGAAAAAGATACCTGGCATGTCCAATTCCCAACTAAATTCTCTATCTCTGTCGATAGGGGCTCTAAATTAAACAGTGCCAAATGCTCCAGTTTCTGGGGAATATTTACACCCAAATATTTAATCTTATTATTTCTCCATTTCAGAGGGATCTGGTTCTTCAGAGACTGCGAGGGGGTGAATTTTAAAGATAACTGTTTTTTGTATATTTATTTTGTATCTGGCTATTTCTGAAAACTTATCACTTGTAGGGTAGCAGGAATGGACTTTTCAGGTTCTAGGAGTGTTAGTTGTACATCATCTCCATATAATGATGGTAAAATCCCTCCCTTCTAAAGGGACCCTCTGAATATTAGAATGTTGCCCTATGGCTTCAGCCAGTGGCTCAATGTATATGGCAAACAGTAAGGGGGAAGTGGGCAGCCCTGCCTAGTTCCCCTTCCCAGCTGTAACATTGAAGATAACTGTCCATTCACTTTAACATATGCCTTCGGAGAGGCATAAATTCTCTGTATCATGCTAGAGAATTCCCCAAGGAATCCAAACTTGCATAAAGTTTCCCATAAAAAAGGCCAACTGACGCGATCAAAAGCCTTGTCTGCGTCATGACTGAGCAACACTGCCTGTATCTGTCTCTGATTTAAGTGGTCCAACAAATGGATCGTTCTACGTATATTATCTGTAGTTTCTCTGACTCTAATGAAGCCAGATTGATCTGAATTGATCAAATATGGTAACATTTCCTCTAGTCTGTGTGCCCATATGGACGTAAATAACTTGTATTCCATGTTTAATATGGATATTGGCCTATATGAGGTAGTTAAATCTGCTGGTTTGCCTACTTCTAAGATCAGTGAAATATCAGTGTAATCCCATGATTGAGGAGGGGAACCCTGCTGTTGAATTTCTAAGAGGTGTTTAGTAGTAAAGGAGTCAGTTGTTTACTAAAAGTCTTGTACTACTCAGACTGAAATCCGTCTGGGCCAGGGGTTTTTAATGATTTACTTTCTTTTTTGGCACGTCTGACTTCCTCTGATCTGATAGGGGCTTTTAATCTGGTTTCCATTTCCTTAGTTAGCTTTCTTAATGTAAGGGGGTATAAAAATTCCTCAACTTTGTTAAATTCTGGACCTTGTGGTTTCTTGTATAGCTGCCTATAATATTTCTGGAACAGTTGCAGTATCTGCTGTGAGTTAAGAGCTCTTGTTTTCCTCTCCGGATCCACTAAATGTGTTATGATTGTGGCTGTCTTATGTTCCCTAAGCCTCTGGGCTAAATTTCTTGCCCCTTTTGGCCCTCCCTCATACCTATATGTTTTCAAGTAAAATAGTGCCTGTTGTGTGTTTTCGTCTAAAGGTTTCTGGAGCTCAGCCTTTGTCTGATTAATCTGGGTTTGGGCCTCTGTGGTAATGGGTATAAATTTTGTTTGCATTTCCCTTAGTTTCTCCTGTAGTTTACCATATCATGTTTCCCAATATCTCTTTTTGTATGCTGAATACGAAATTATCCCCTCCCCCCCCCATCACAACCTTCACAGTATCCGAAACTATTGTGTTCGATGTCTCCTGGGATGAATTCTCTGCAATAACCTGAGCTATTTTTGAGTTGAAGCTGTCCCTAAAAGCTTTATCCTTAAGAAAAGATGTATTCAAGTGCTGCCCAGTGGATTTCCTTGGTATTTTAAAATCTAGCCTCAAAAATAGGGGAGAATGATCAGAAAGAAATCTTGGTCCTATAGTTAAATCCTATAAGCAGTCCAAATGTTCTTTTGAAATAAAAAAGTAGTCCAGTCTTGAGTAGGAGTTGTGTCTAGGGGAGAAAAACGTATATCCCCCAGAAAGAGGATAAAAACGTCTCCATACGTCGATTAGACCCAATGCTCCATGTAGAGAGAGAAATAATCTTTGAGCTGATGTTAGCTGATATTTGGAAGGTGCAGAGGAGTCCAACCGAGGTGTCAAAGTTAAATTGATATCTCCCCCTATAATAAGACATCCTGCGTAGTGTCTAGGAGCTTTGCAAAAAATCTTTTTTAAAAAGACACAGATGTAAGGGGGGGGGGGGATACACGTTCACTAACGTGACCTTTGTCCCATTATGGGTACCTTTTAAGATTACATACCTTCCCTCTGAATCTACGCACTGTGATTCTAAATGAAAAGGAGAGGTCCTAGGTATTAAAATGGCTACTCCTCGCCGTTTCACTTTAGGAAAGGACGATGCATATACCAGTAACCTGCCCCACCAGTTCAATTTTGCGTGCTCGGTGTCTGTTAAATGCGTTTCCTGGAGATAATAAAAATCACTGGGGTGTTTCTTGATATATTGGAACAGTCTGGCCCTTATAATGGGGTTGTTAAGCCCATTTATATTACGCGAGAGTGCTTTTACTATCTGAGTAGCCATCTTATTCCCTTCTGGAAACATATTCTCACCTGTTCTCCCCGTCTGGTGCTCCTGTGTCTTAACAGTGCTTGTCCTAATGGCTGGCACATTGTATTATGTTTTGTTGCAGAAAGTATGGTAAGGAATTTCCTGGTGCAGTTCATGGTCACTCCACCAGCGGAATGGTACTTCGGTTGCTTGTTTCAGAGGTACTTCTGCAACCGACATTTGTGCTGCAGCCACATAGAGCACTGTCCACACCTTCACTAAACATTACAGTCTGGACATAGTCTCTCATAGATGTGCTGGATTTGGGCTTGTTGTACTGCAAGGCCTGCTATTCTGAATATGTACTAGATTGTAACCACCTCCCAGTTGGTGATTGGGACTGCTTGGGAATTGTTCCAAAGGTGTGGACTAATGGAGGAGATACCCTCAAAGAAGATAGAAAAGTTACATACTTACCACAACTGTAGATCTTCTAGAGAGTCTCATCCATTAGTTCATGCCGTTCCTCCATCCCTCTGTCCCCTTTCTGCTGGAAAGAGGGTTGAATTTGATACTGTGCAACCGAATTTAATATATACAGATAATATATACCGCCCTATGCCTCGACTTGTATGCCTGGGCTGGTCTTATCTTCTGTTTCTCCATGGTTGGAGGTCCTCAGAATCTAATCTCCTGCAGGGAGCTGAGGAATGATGGGGTCACCCATGTTTATATGATGTTATCATGGGCGGCCACCAGCTAGTAAATGTTTCTATGTGGTCATAATGCCTGGCAGCTATAGTTCCAAAGGTGTGGACTAATGGGAGAGTCTCCTTAAGATCTACTGTTACAGTAAGTACATAACTGTTCTTTACATAGCATTTGCTTTCTAACATTTTATACAAACTATAACTGGTTTTTAATGTTGACATTTATTCTGTAGTCATGTGGACAACCTTGATCAATTCACATGCTGAAACAGCATGTAGCAGATGATGATAAATGACCACATTATAAAATCCGAGAAGCATGTAGAATACTCTCTTAAATGCAGTCGGGTTACACCTTAGCCCAAAAGTAAGGTAATGATTAAAAAAAAAAAAAAAACACACATGATGATATTGATTATAAAACAGAGCAGTACACCTTAAGAATATCTGTAATGTGATTCTTTGCAGTAAAAAAGATGTGCATTTCCTGTGTTAGACGCCTTTTAAAGATGCACGCACTTACAGTAGGCAAAGTACGTAAAAAGCTGCTGCTGGCATCGCTGTTAAGCCATTAAGGAGAGAAAGGGTCCATAGGAGTGTCAGTGTAACTGTAAGTCCTGGGTCTAGTATACATATTTTGTTACATGGATTATTAAGCAAGTGAATTAGTAAATGTTGTCCATATGAGTACTAATTATTGAAAAAAGTAAAAACAGTTATATCAAGTATATATGGATAGAAAGCTTTAGCTGTTGGTGTGGAGGGTTGAGATGCTCAGAGCTCTGGGTGATGCTGGTACCCACGTCCTCTATGCATACTTTGTGCATTGGGATGCTCGTTTGTTTTTTTAAGTTCTCCAGATGCACCTTCCCCAAGCCCCACAAGTCCATAGATTGAGCCATGCCTCTGTCTTGTAATGAGAGAATCAGTAGGGCGCGTGGGTGCGCTCCATTAGTTTCTGTGGGGCGGTATTTTAAACTAATTTTTAATGTTTTGGATGGGATTCAAACAAATTATTTTTTAACTTGTACTGTTTTATTGATATCCATATCAGTATTGCATCCATTTCCATATGACATCTTATTAAGAACATCTATACATTAATTACATTCCATTCTTTTCTGTACTCTAATCTTCTATCATTCTAACTTTTATATATTTAATATATTCCAGTATTTTATCTCATCCGGTAGTAGGATGAAATTATGGGTATACATTATCAAGCCTTAGGCTCTTAGTTGGTAATTTCAGTTTCTCATAATGTAACGCATACAAATGTCCTAGTTCTGGTTTTAAATCTTCTTCTCTTCCTCCATCTTAATTTTTCCATTTCCTTCCTGGGAATTCTACTTACTTCCTCGGTTAGCTACATATCTTATCATGTTTCCATTACTTTTTATCTAACCTTTTGATCAAAACATTTATAACCAAATCAACGTCCTTATATCTAAACCAATGCACTGTAATTGATGTTTTAATTCTATAATAAAAATGTACATATACAAATTCATGTGTGTGCCCCATCCCTATTTCTCAGGAAGACCTTCCTTTCCCACTGTCTCATTACCCTCCAGCTATTCGCCTCTCCCTTCAGCTCTGTGTCATCCCACTTTCCTCTTCTCTGTTGTTCATCCTTCCTCCTCCCCTCTTGTGTCTCCGTCTCCTACCCCCCTATCCTCACCCAACCCCCCTTTTTCCAGCGATACCAAGGTCCCCAGATTTCTAGAAATTTGTCCTTCCTTAGCTGGATAGTGTAGGTTATGTTTTCTAATCTTTCCATTTCCTCCACTTTGGAGGTCCATTGCTGAAAGGTTGGTGGATCCTGTTTTAACCATTTAATAGTAATGCATTTTAGTGCTTCGATCCGCAGTATCTGGAATAGCTCCACACTTCTCCTTTTCTGGGAAGAAAGGGTTGGCATTCCCAGGACTAAGTCATGAAACGTGTGTGGTATAATCAGTCCCCCCCCATTCAGGTCAAAACCCCCTGGATCTGAGACCAAAATCCCTGTATTTTTGCACACCCCCAGAATATATGGTAATGTGTACTTTGTGCTTCCCCGAATATACGCCAACAGGTTGATGACGCCTGGGGATTATAGTATTTGATAATCATTGGGGAGCGGAAGTAACGAGTCAGAATTTTCCAGTTAAATTCACGCCATGTCATGGCTGAGGTTACCTGCCATCCTCTCTGTAAGTGACGTTCCCAGTCTCCCTTATGAATTGTCCCCCTGGATTCTATCTCCTACTTCTTTCTAATTTCTTCTAACTTTCCTTCTTTTCTATGAGTATCCTATACAGGATGGAAAGGTAAGGTAATTTATCTTTAATTCTTCTAGAATCCCACCAGAATTCCTCAAGGGGAGTTAAGGCCCTAGTAAATTTTTGGAAATTTTCTCCTGTATTAATAAAGTGCCGGGTTTGAAGGTATCTGTAAAAGTCTTCCCTACATAATGCAAAACGTTCCTGAAGTGTGGCATATGCTAAACAAGACCCTCTATCTACCAGTCGTCTGAAGGTGGTTAATCCCTTATGCTCCCAGAAGGCATATCCCTGATCCAACCTTGGAGGAACAAAATTTGTCGTGTCTGATTAAAGACAAGGGGCCCAGGGTGTTCGGGGTGTATGTTTTTTTCCTAAGTTTAAGGAGAGTATATAAGGATTGTTTTACCCAAGGATTAGAAATTAACCGCCAATTGTGTGGGACAACCCGGCAGGTTGGGTATGTCCATATTTTGCTGTTAGGGATTGATTCATGTTCAGTGAGATACCACCTGGACTCTGTACGTTGTTTGGCCCATGTGATTAGCTGTGCTCCCTGTGCAGCTAAGTAATAAGGATACATGTGTGGCAGACCCAAACCTCCCATCTCCCTTGGCTTCATCAAGGTACCAAGTGCTATCCTTGGACGTGCCCCCTTCCCATATGAATTTAGAGATTTCTTTTGTAAGTTGGGTCTAAAACTGTGACGATATGGGAATAGGGAGTGTCTGGAACAGGAATAATAGTCTGGACAGAACATTCATTTTAATAATTTGAATTTTGCCATAAAGAGAGTGGGGCAGGAGTTTCCATCGGGCAAAATCTGATCTCAGGACCTGAAGCAATTTAAGAAGATTGTTACGGTATAACTTGGACGTCTCCACCGAAACCTGTATTCCCAAGTATTTAAATGTTTTTCTTGGCCCAAGTAAATGGGAAGGTTTCTCTTAGCTGTCTATTAAGGGTGCCACTCACCCCCGACTTAGCTAGGTTAATCTTATATCCTGCTAGGGAGCCAAATTTTTCTAAAGCATCCAGAAGATGTGGCAGGGAGCTCTGTGGATCCCGCAAGAAAAAAAGGGAGTCATCCGCATAGAGCGCTCTTTTATGCTCCATTCCCCCTGCCCAAATACCTTTGATATGTGGGTTGCCCCATATCCAAATTGCCAACGGTTCCAGAGAGAGGGCAAATATTAATGGTGATAGGGGGCATCCCTGTCTGGTGCCTCTCATAAGGGGCAGACTGTTCGAGAGCATGCAGTTCATCCTAACCCTGGCTTCAGGTCTGTGGTACAGTGCCGCAGTGGCTGACACAAAATGCTCTCCCAGCCCGAACCTTGACAGGGTGGATGACATAAAGTGCCAGTCCACCCTGTCAAAGGCCTTCTCAGCATCCATGCTGATTGCTAATTGCAGGGCCACTGAGCCTCTCTGGGCCGTGAAGATATTCAAAAGACGTTGTATATTGTCTTGTAGGTATCTTCCTGAGATAAATCCTGTCTGGTCCGGGTGGACCAGAGTGGAGATGCAGCTCTGCAGCCTATCTGCCAAGATACCTGTAAAGATTTTTAAGTCCACCGGTAGCAAGGATATCTGGCGGTATGAACTGCATAATTCCGGATTCTTACCTGGCTTTGGAATTACTGAAATCTGGGCCAGGCTCCAGGATGGTGGAACCGGTTCCTTCTCCACCAGTATCTCATTGCAGGTGGCCGTCAGCAGGCTCACCACCTGAGACCTAAAACCTTTGTAAAACTCGGCCCCAAACCTGTCTGGCCCTGGCGCTTTACCGTTTTTTAGTTTTCTAATTTTATTTATAATTTCCTGGGCTGTGATTGGGGCAGTGAACTCCTTCTTCACCGGGTCTGCCAAAGTAGGTAATTTAAGACCATTTGAAAAGGATTCTACCGCTTCTGTGTCCTGGAAGGGTGTCCGCTCTGTATAAATTTGTGTAATATTTTTCAAATCTCTGAACAATTTCCACCGGAGAGGTGGTGGCCTGTTCCTTGTCTTCCCCCTGCAGATGAATCACTGCTCTACTTGCCCTTTCCTGTCTAAGATTCAAACAAATTACAGCCACCACTCAATTAACAAGGGCCTTGTTAGATGAGTGGTGGCTGTAATTTGTTTGAATTCCCCCTCTACAACATTAAAAATTCTAGTTTAAGACATAGCCCCATAGAAACCAATGGGGTGTACCCCCGCGCTCTACAGATCCTTAAAGTACAAGACTTGCGAGTGCGGGGTCACGGCTCTCGTACGTTTACATGGAGACCCTCGGAAATTTACCAGGGACTCCCCCTTTTGGGCTGTGGATCCTGTGTTCTTTTTTTTTTTTTTTTAAAGAAAATCCTGGACCCCCAATTGAAAAATCCTACCGAGAGCCCTGACGCTGGATGTCACACCTTCTTTCATGCCGGCAGCATACTTAGGCCGGAGGGGGGAGAGATTGAGAATCATCCCAGCTGTTCTTATGTCCTGGTGGGGAGGGTTAGGGCTATACCCACACCACTCCTATACTGCCACCATGTGGTGATGGGACAGTGGTTGTGGCTTGATAAGGGACTGCTTGCAGTCAGTGCCTTTGCATGCATGCCCATCGGTGTCCTTGCATTTCGTTGGCTGCAGTGCAGAAAACAGAGCCAGAAAAGAGTATGCTGGCAGGATGCCACAGTGGCCCTCTCCAGACCCACACCACCCCTCAGGGAAGGCCACACACTATATGTGGACACCGAAAGGAGGAGGACTGCTCCTCCCCTCCTGACCTCTCCACGGGGGGTAGTCTGTGGGGTACTTAAGCCCTGGGGAGGTGGGTGCTGGCCAAGAGCGGGATGGGGCTGAGGGGGCCCAAGTATCAAGGCAAGAGACACCCTGATGAAAAAAGAATGCAAATGCTATGTAACCACCTTGATGTAATAATTTTTGTAAAATGTTGTAATATGGTTCATTGAATTTAGAGCAGACATATTTGGACTAAGACAATAACGTATAAGAAAATCACATGTGAATGTATTTTATTTTTAGAACTGTCGTAAACTTTTAATGCGTTACTAAAAATACAGTGGTAACACTGCATTGTTATAATGGAACTTTTAGTTTAATCCCCCTGAAGAAGCCCATTTGTGAGTGAAATGTTGGATGTATTGATACAGGTTGAACCCAAGCTAACTCCCATGTAGGAAAGACACAATGGCAGAGATTTCTACCAGCAAACATTTTTCTTATTGTTTGGCAATGGCCTGACCTTTGTGGTGGTATGAAGACATGCTGCATGGAGGCGTGGTATAGCCAGAGGTTTAGAGCACCAGGCTTTGAACCTGGAGACCTTGCAGACAGGTTGGAAACCCACAGCCACCACTTGCATACTGCATGAGCCTGAAGAAGTCAGTAGACCTCACTATGGTCCTGGGATGTACCTGTAAATGGGCTTCCACTCAGTCTGACTTTCTGGGCCAAAACATTCTAAAGTAAAATAAGTGTTTGAATCTTTACTGGACAGAATACTCTGTGTAATGAAGTTAAAGCACTTTGTTTTATTCCCAGTGGGTGCATGTGTTGTACTAGAATCAAATGATGCATATGTTAAATTCATTTCCTGTGTTCTGGTTACTTTGTATGTATAAAAAATTCAATACCATGATTAAGAAAAATAATAATCTGTCAAGTAAGTTTAAATATAGATGGCATAGGACAAAAAAGACTAAAAATCCATCAAATCAACTGTACCTTGCTGTTACTACGTAGAATTCCTCAACCCTTTCAGAGCTCCCAGAGCCCGCATTCCCCCTTTTGTTTCTAATTACTAGTTTTTGTAAACATTTTTTCCAGTATTTTTTTTTTTCAGTCCTCAAGGACAATTTGTTTTTGTACTGGAGAATGCTGGTGCAGTATGATATACTAGCAACCCTAGAAGTTTTACCCCATAAGTCTGTGTTTTTTTTTTTTTAGTTTAAATCCTTTGTAGTTTGAAATAAAATGTTCTGTGCCAGTAAAGCAGCCACATTCTTCTGGCAAAGTTCCCTTGGAGTGAAATTAAAATATTCTGAAAAATAGAATGGTATGGTTTGCAGAGTAGAAAAACATACATACCACTGCAGTAAAATTGTGTTGAATCAGTCTGAAACATTTTTAAGAAGTTACTCAGAGGGCAGTCGGACCCTCCCTAGGACACACACAAAGTTTGGGGGAGGTGTCTTTCAGGACAGTCAGAAGTAATATACAGATCTGGTAGATCCTGATACTAAACTCTACTCACCACATTAATTCACGTAATCATAGTTTTATTACAGTTCATGCCAACAGGTCAGTGTAAATTGTATATCTCAACGTTTCTCAGCAAACACACTGCTTCATCAGGAAACCATATAATGTTCTCCTAATATATAAAAGCAAATGTAACCACAACGAAATATGCGATTAATTTTTTTGGTACACATGTTTAATACAAGTGCTGAATAATCATTCATTCAAAACCATAACCTTTATTTACCTTATGGCTATGTCTGATATTAATTTATTTTTGTTTCAATTCTTTCTTGGTGCTGGAATAATTTGTACAGTATATACAAGTGAATAATATTCTATTTAGTCACTATCCAGTAAACGCATTAAATTTGTGGCTCTCCTCTCCTGAGGAGGGATGTGGAGTTTTCCTGGCGCTTGGCTGCCACCCAGTGGAGGATGGGTGACAGTTCGGGCCACAGGGAGCTCGCAATTGCCAGGGGAGGGGTGGCAGAAGGGGCTGAGCCAGCTTCACGGGGTGCATGTGCACCTTAAAGCACACGCACGGCCGTACAATGGGAAATGACAGGTAAAAACTGAAAAAGTATAAATAACTTTTAAGAACTTCTTTACATTTGATTAGACACATAGGGGATAAAATCATAGGCTTAATAGTTCCTACAGGTTTAAAACATGCTCTTACATCTCCCCGTAGAGAGAGAACATTTCTGCCTGTTAAAATTGACTGCTGTGACCAGTACATGTTGCACGATCTGTGATTTTTTTTTTTTTTTTATTCACTGCCCCTTTATCCATTTTGTGTGCCCTTATAAGGGCAGTTCAAAGGATTGTACAGCTTTTCGGAGTCGTACGGGGTTGTTTGCATGGCTTGGGAACCGGAACCTTGCTCGCTGCAACTTCCGGTTCCTTGCTACAAAAACAAGTAGAACACTGCATAGTTGCAGTCTGTTTAACTGGGAGCTGAACTGCACTGCGGATTGGAATGCTTAGGAAGCAGAGCAAACTCTTTTTTATTTAACATTGCCTGGAATAAACTCGGATGCACAGAGGCCAGAACACATTTTTTGGGGGGGGCACACAAGGAATACCACAGGAAGTGCTGTAGACCAGATTAGGGATACATGTCACATCCTATTTTTACCTGTACTTAATCATGAAATGGCGAATGTCAACAAGCCCCGCAAAGGCGACAAAGCTAAGGCAAACGGCCTAGCTTTGTCTGCCGTATCAGCCGGGGAAGGGCGGGGAAGATACACATCCAGAGGCAAGTACTGAACAAAATGAAACAAATGACAAGAATACTATGTTTAGGAATGATGCAGACTGGATTCTCTGTGAACAATGCAATTTGAAGGGACCATTAGATAAGGTGGGGCCACAGGGCTGTAGAAGCTGTATGTATATAAGGGAGCTAGAAAATAAAGTGAGGCAGTTACAAGAAAAATTAAATGTCCAGGAAGGAATCAGACATAAATATATTTGTTCAGAATACTAGGAAATTATTGCAAGGGAATGAAGGTGAATGCCTACAACACAAAATAAATAATGATACTATGGATAAGAGAAGGGAATGGTCATATGAAAGTGATATAGATATTCTCCCTGAGGATGATGGTGTTCCATCACTAAAGGCCCTAGAAAAAGGAGGAGGGATGTTGCTAGTGGACTGGCATTGTCTAACAGATATACAGGGTTAGAAGTAAAAACTACGATAGAGGAAACACCACAGGTGTCTCAAAAACCAGATGATGTAGTCCCCACTACATCAAAGGGTATATTGGCTTAATGGTTGGCCCTACAAATATTGCAATTAGCGATAAGCATTGTACACGTCAGCCAGAAGTTGGGCATATACAGAGTAACACAAATATTACTAAGGAGTACCATGTAATACAGGAGAAAGGGAGGCAACAAATCACACATTCAAACAGAGAACCATAGAAATTCACCTAAAAATACAAGGAACCAAGAGAGGACACAGGTACCAAAAAGAGATGTGGTAATTATAGGTGACTCAATGTTAAGGGCAACGGATCAGATGGGATGTAACTTTGTCATGCTTACCAGGAGCAGGGATAGGAACTGTTAAAAAAAAAAAAAAAAAAAAAACTGCTGCCAGGTTTTCTGGAAAATGCCAAGGAGCCAAAGGTACTTTTACATACTGGTACAAATGATGTAGGGAAAAGGGAAATTACTGCAATACAAACCGATTTTGAAATAGTGGTGTCTGCGTTCTGCAAGAGGAAATGTTCATTAATAGTCTCAAATTCTCCCTGTACCTCAAGCAGAAAGACAAAGAACTTCAGAAATACGAAGATTAAATGGGTGGTTAAAAAGGTGGTGTGAGCAGGAAAACTTTTTCTTGGAAAATTGGCAGCGTTTCGTTAATGCTCGAACACTTTATGCAACAGATAGCCTTCATTTGAATAGATGGGGTTCTAGAGTGTTGGCAGAACGATTAGATAACTGTATAATGCAAAATTTAAACTAATTCGAAAGGGGCAGGAGGGAGGGGTATTAATGCACAACTGGAACAAAGCAAATCTGAACCATGGATATGCATGGAAGTGTCTGGTCATTAACGCCAGAAGCCTAAAAAACAAAATGGAGGAGTTGGAGTATGTATCAGCTTGGAGGTCACTACAGTAACCTCCCGGTACAAGAACCTGACAGGGAAAAGGAAAATTTAAAGAGGACACTATAGTATAGTCAAGAAAGGGGAGGGGTGCCCATAGGTGGCCAACCTTATGGACTAGAAATTGTAAAGAATAGATTAGACTAAGAAATGGAGGAATTGTTGCAAATGATTTTAAGAAAAGATCGGTTCTCAAGAGTGGCGGGAGCTCCCTGTCACACTCGCCAACATCTATCAGAGTGGTTTTGTGCATAATGTTTAGTTTGTGAGAGTGTAAGAAAAAAATATACTAATTATTTTCAAATGGAATTCCTTCCAATTATTCAAAGTCGGAGTATGAAAAACTCTGTGCCAAATATGTTTCCATTGTAGTGGGAGTAAAAATCCTATCTGATTCTCTTTCCCATGCAGTTTGATAAGGAGGTGGGGATTGGTTTTTCGTTGCTATGTAAACTTGGACTAATTTGGAAATGCATTTTTTATGAAATGTACATTTTGTTGCCTTGAGAATTACTAAAGGAAGAGGATGTGGGTCCTGTTGAGCGCCCGATGTTTAAGGAAAGCAGTCACCTGAAGATAGCGGAAGAAGTCTTCTTGTCTTAGATGTTTTTTCCTCGGGTAGTTAATGCACCCAATCCCTGTACCCTTGGCTTAGTCCCTCAAATTAACATGTTGTTAGGTGAATCCTTAGACTTTGTGGCTAAATTCAAATATTTAGGGGTCTGGATTGACCAAAAACTTCCGTTTGTCGATCACGTAGATGAACCCTCAAATAAACTTGGGAGACTAGGTCTTTTCTACTGGATCAAGCACCTTCTTACTCAGGATGCTAAAATCAGGTTAGTCCAAACCACCTTTATACCACTCATGGATTATGCTGACTTCTTATATGGTCAAGGTCCAAGCTTGGCATTATCCAAACTTGACACTCTTTACCACCGGGTAATAAGATTCATCACTGGTGCACCTTACTCCACCCATCATTGCGCCCTTTACACCTTGGTTGGCTCGACGTCTCTTGCATTTAGAGGGCAAAAAAACGCTGCTTTCTGGACCCTCAGAGCACTTACCAAGAAACTTCCTCATTATGTTGGAGTGCTTGCCCATTTGTGCCGCAGGTAGCTACTCCCTCAGAAGCCAGTCATATACCTCCCTTGTTATCCCCAAGGTTAACTCTCGCTTTGGCTGAGCATCCATAAGCCATGCACTCCCTTCACTTTGGAACACCTTACAAAAAACCTTGAAATTGGTAATCCATATAAATTTATCCACCTTCAAAACGATATTTGCATGCTCTTTCAAAGAGTCTTGTAAATGTTTACGTTGGTAACCATTACCCAAGTGTATGGGTCCTCTACCTTGTAGGACCTCCTACTCTTTCTTTTTCACTAGCATCCCTTCTTCACATTCACTGGCTTCTCAACCGTCTGGACACACTTTTTAATGAGAGGTCCTTGTGTATACTGTGCTAATTTGCTGTACATTTTATGAATGTAAATTTTTACTTTATTTGTTTATCATATACTAGTGGAAAATTCCCATTTCCACTGTATTCTCATCTAATTTTGTGTACTTCATTACTATGCTCTACTGTTAAGTATGTCCAGGTTCACCTTGCAAATGAGTTGATCTCAATGGTGTTTTTGCCAGGTTAAATAAAGATTGATGGATTGATTGATTGATGCATTGAAACTCCTCTCTCATGGTTGTGAAAGACTTGATGTCCCCTTGGAAGATAAACTGGGAGAAAAGGTTTAGACCTAGAGTTCTCCATCTGTAGAAGGCGTAATCCATCCTGGGTGGTGTAAACTATGAACAGTGGGTTATCTGAATATATGAAGAAACCGAACCCTGAATGTCGAGTTCTTGTTTCACTGCACACCACACATGATATAGCTGTTTAGTTCAGGTGTTGGAAATTGATAATTTATGAATTCTGTCTATAGGGGCCTCAAATTCTTCGTGGGTATGGTCCATGACCGTGCACTAGTTCCTGCGCCACCCAGATAGTATCTGGATCTTATTTTATTTTCTTTCTGTATAGATTTTGTATGGTATTTTTTTTCCTTTTTTCTCCTGCCCCTGTGCCCCGGGTGTGTGTGTGTGTGTGTGTGTGGAGGTACGAGCAAGCCACGAGGCGCCCACCCACTACACTGCCACCCCCTCCTGCCTATGCTACCCACTGGACCGCCACCCGGTGGGAGCAGAACTATGGGGGTGGGGGGGGGGTGACAACCACCCTAGGAGAGGAGAGCTGTCTTTCGACTGCTCAGTCCTATCTCTCTCCCCCCCCCGGTGCCAGATGTCTGACCTGAGGAAGTTCCTGAACCTGGGTCGCCGGCTTAGCATGAGGTAAGGCATCCAGTGCCTCAGCCCTCAGTGCCACTGTTCCGGCCTGGGTCTTGTTTTATAAGGGCAGTCTAGGGTGTTAGTTGGGCCATTTGGTAACAAACCTTTAAATTTGGCAGACCTAATCCCCCTTGATCTGTGGGTCATTGTAGGTCAGTCCAGCATATTCTAGCGTTTTTAAATCTAAGGTAGATAATCATACTGCTAAACTTTAAACGTTAAAGCTTTGTATAGGACTAATCTAACTAGAACTTATTCATATAAATTCCTAGGTATCATGTTAGATGATTCTATGAAATTTAAATCACGTATTCATATGCTTTCTAATAAACGCAAGAAATTATCTTTTTTCTATAGGAACAAATCATGTTTTAGTTTTAAAATTTGTAAACAGTTGGTAAATTCTTTGTTTATATCACAAATTGATTATGGTGACTGTATCTACATGAGGACAACTGATGCAGTCTTAAAAGTATTGGATCATCTTTACCATAGTGCATTAAGATTCATCACTTGTCTTCCTTGGCGGACTCACCAATGCAATCTTTATTCTGAATCAGGCTGCCAACCTTTATTAATTCATAGACAAACTCATTGGATGCTCTGTCTATAAATTTGTCCTGGATAAATTACCCCCATATTTGTTAGGATTGGTTATTAAAGAACATAATAGATACTCACTTATATCTGCTAATTTCCCTTAGATTTGGTAGTTATAGGTTGTCTGTGGCTGTCCCAATGACCTGGATATCTATTAAAAAAAAAAAATTTGAAATTGGCATTTATTACGATGTCTCACTTTAAACGATTGCTTGTTAGATTTATGACATGTGAATGTAGCTGTTTTTGCGAACTATAATCGCACAGTCTGTGCATTTATGTAATTAAATGTTTACTGTATTTGTATCTATATGTATGTGTATTATGTTTTATACTGATGGATGCAATTGTAAATGATTCTCTCTCAATTTTGCTTTCCAGTAAATTGATTGATTGAAAATGGTACTGCTTAATTAATTTGTGCCCAATCTGACTAAGGGAGCCTTAATGGAAGTGTCTGACATAGAAATAAAAAACACGGAAGGATATTCATTCTGATCGTATCCACTTTTTCCAGTAGAGTAAGCAAGAGGAGTTAAAACCTCTTTGATAAGTGTCCCATAATTAGCTTGATACAAGTAAAGAGCTAGTGGAATATGTACCCCTAAATATCTAATTTGGGTGGTGGCCCATTTAAAAGGTATCCGTTGAGTAAGGGCCGGGGTATGATCTCCACTAATCATAATGACCTCAGTCTTCCCCTCATTTATTTTAAATCCAGAGACATGCCCGTATTGTCATGAGTGATGGTATAGGATTGGGGAAAGTGCGACTTGGATTGCGGAGATTTAACATGGTGTCATCTACGTATAAAGAGATGCAATTGTCCTCTCCTATCATATGCCCTTCCAGGTCTGTATGTGAAAGTATCATTTCTGCTAAGGGCTCGATACTAGGGCAAAAAGGAGAGGGGAGAGTGGACAGTCCTGTCTGGTCCCTCGCCAGATAGACAAGGAGTTGGACATTGTGCCATTGACATTTACTCTTGCAGTGGTTGTCCAGTATACGGCTTTCAGCCTTAAACAAAATTGGATCCTGAACCCCTACTTCTTTGAAGTGGCAAACAGAAATTGCTAATTAAGGGGATCAAATGCCTTTTTGGCATCTATTATGATAGCTAACTGTGGGCATCTCCCGTTCCTTTTGGAGTATATACAGATAACGTCTATTATCCACCAGGTCGCGATTTGGAATAAACCCAGTTAGGGTGAACAAGGCTTTTAACTAATTTATTTAGTCAGTTGGCTAATATTTTAGAAAATATTTTAGAATCTACATTTAATAATGAAATCAGAAGGTAAGATTCACATTGGTCAGTTGGTTTACCCGGCTTGGGAAACGCCATGATAAATGCTGAATGCCATGAATCAGTAAAGTTTTCCTGAGCTTCGCAGGAATTCAAAACTTGCATCAAAAGGGGTGTGAGTTGTGTGCCTGAAATGTCTGGTAAAATTCTACATTAAGTCCACCGGGGCCCAGTGATTTATCCATATTCATATGTAAAATAGCTTGAGTAATTTCTTCTGGAGTGATTGGGGTGTCAAGCATTTGTCGCTCCATGCCTGTCAGTTGGTAATTTTAGACTATCAAGGAAGACAGGGATTTCTTCTCCAGTAGGTTTGAGAGGAGTGTCTGGGTTGTATGTGGCACTATAATAATTTTGAAAAGTATTGGCGATATCCCTGGGGGTAAGCCTGGTGTAGATCAACTCTCCCTGAGTTTATTTGATTTTTTTTTAATGTATCAGTCTGCTTGAGATTTGTATAACCTGTAGGCCAGTAATCGTCCTGCTCTATTACCATATTCGTAATATTTTTGGTTAACATATGTAAGATTACCCTCCATTTTTACATCCCAGAGATCCTGTAATGCTTTCCGTACTTTTTGTAACTCTCGACATCAAAAGGGGATCCAGAGTGTTTATGTTGTCATCCTAATGTTTGTAAATGAGTTTCTAACTTTAATTGTTTCTCCAGTGTTTGGTTTTTAAGGTTAGAGGCATATGATATCATAATGCCATGAATATTGGTCTTTAAGGCATCCAGCACCATTTGGCTTAGTTTGAGTTCTGATTGTGTCTATGAAAGTCAGCTATGGCATCTTGTATTGACGGAACTCTTCCCTATTCAATAAAGAGGTGTTCATTCTCCAGAAAGTCATCCTCGACCAGGTCCCCAGTTGGATCTCGAGAGCCACTGCTGAATGATCTGAGTTAACTCTCTGGTGAATGTTAAACTTAAAAGTTTATACATAAAAATGTTTTTTACCCTATTCTGATTTGTCTTCTCCATCCTATTGTTTTTCTTATCAATGTTGTGACTGGGTTTCTCTTGACAGTTCTAAATTTAAAATAACACAATGCTAGACATTCAGCAGTTCTAATCAAATTTAGTTTATAGTATAAAGTTTCTTAAATTCACTTACTCGTGTGTCAGATACAACCTCAATCTTATTTTTAGTTATTTGAAGGCAACACCTAGAAACCCAAATACCAGATATTGTTTTAAACTCTTTATAGTATTCATTTTGTTACTAAGAGATTGAAGTCCTTAAACTTACCAAGACACTGGTGACCAGAGTTTGGGAGGGTCTCGGGTTGTTGGGTGGGTTGGCAGGAAGGAGAGGATTGAGCATCCGATGGACTGCTCTCCTTTCCTGGGGTGGGTTACGGGATTTCCTCACCCAGTAGTGGCCACTGGTGGAGACTCGGGGCATCACACACCAGGTGGGGACAGCCAATGGGGAATGGTGTCTGTGAGCATCTGCGGGAGGCGGGGCCCGCCCCTCCATGCGCTGATGCCATTGCACATCCGCACCTTAGGGATGGAACAAGGAAAAGGCCCTGCCTTCTGGTAGGTGAAGGTGGGTTCAGCGGGCGACCCCCACGCCCAATGCCAGGTCTCTCCAGTCTGTTTCTATGTCCTGGTGGCTCCACTAGATTTTAGATGAAGCACCAGGAGGAGTCGGGGGTCCTGCCTCGGGACTCGGAGCCGGGGTCGGGCGATCGGAGGCACAAGCGTGGAGACTGGCCCAAACCAGAGGTAAGGTGGGCAGGAGTTGGCTGAGCAAGAGACTTCACTGGCGAGAGTCCAGGAGCCAGTGAAGTGGAGCATAAAGAAATTGTACAAAAAAAAAAAAAAAAACTTACCAAGCTTCGCAGAGCGTCATGCTCTAAAGGCATTTCCAGCACACTCTGTTTGTCTCGTTTCCTTTTGCAAGCTGAGACCCGCCCCAAATCAATTTGGTATGAGTCAGTCTCTTAGTAACAAATTGTCTTCAATTACTGTGACTTAAGTTGTTTCTGTAACTATATAAGCTGCATTCCTAATTCCATCATTTATTTTCCTACGTATCGTGTGAATTTTAAATCCATTTGCAAGTAACCCTAGTGGTTCTGTACATTCCTCTGTTTGCTTCATTTTCTGCACAGGATGTCATTTTCAGAACCAGTGAAAACTGGATAGGCCATATCAGCAAGGCCTGAAATTGAGTGGTTGCTGTGACAGGGTTGAATGTCCAATTTGTTACGTAGAAAGAGTTGTGGATCTGTTTTATCCTCTTCTGTCTGACATTGCAGTCAAATTTTATCGTCAGACCTAGGAACTGGCCACTCCGACAGTCTCTTTCTTCTCCCCTACCCCCTTACCCCTGCTTTCACTTGGTGTTTCTATCTTTTCTTCCCCCTTGTGTATCTGAAGTTACAAAATATGTGTGAATCTTTATATGAAAGTGTCATCCCTTTGTTTGAAAATGTATATAGTTATATTGTTGAAATTATTGCAAAAAGCTATTTGGAACTTGGGTGGGAGGGGGTTAACCTGAGATGCTGGTTTGCAAATGCTTTGCAGAGCTGTGAACAGGAGGTCTGTTCTGGGACACCATGTACTGTTTTGTTGTACCTGCAAGGAAGGATACTGACAAGAACATTTTCTGAAAAACAGGATGTCAACAAATTCCCAGACAGAGCCTTATAAAAAGAGAAGCAATGCGTTTGTGTGAGAGAGAGGGAGAAAGATTGAAAGTTGAAAGTAGAGAGATCTTCAGATGAAGGACTTTGTTTTCTCTGTTTGTACTGCCTTTGTAAATAGTTATACAGAAACATTTTATATTTTATTTTACTGTTATTGGAAAAATTAAACGCTACTTGCGAATTTTATACCTACTCCTGGTCTTCTGTGCTTCGACGACCGATGGTATCAGACTAAGTGGGTTCGCCGTGCATACTCTAAGCCAGGAGTTTTGTGTGTGGGTACTAGACCTGGTACGAAGGAAGCATAGCAGAAAGGTATGGATTCTGCAGCAGCAAGCCCAGGAGTCATTACTAGAAAGATGGCAGCCAAACTAGCAGAGACAGAAGTCCAAGCTGAGACTGTACAGCCAGCACCAGTGCTGGAAAAAAAAAGGGGGCAATGGCAGAACCTGAAAGCCTATCTGCCTTCTTCAAATGGTGGGCTGTATAACAGAGGGACGGAGAAGCGAGAAAAGAATAGATGCAACGACGGAGCAGTAGAGAAAAGAGGAGGAGCAGCGGAGAAAAGAGATGCAGTGATAGGCACAGCAGAGAAAAGAAGAGATGCGGCGACCAGAGCAGCGGACAAGAGATGCAGCGACTGGAGCAGCAGTGGCTGGATGCCTTGCAAGCCATCAAAGCAGGTGGATCAGGCACAGGTCCAGCACAGCAACAAAACACCAACAACTTAAAAGACCTTAAGCTTACAAAGCTGTGTCCCTTAGATGATATCGAAGCATACCTGATAACTTTTGAAAGGGTTGCCGCAGCCTGCCAGTGGCCAAAGCAGCAGTGGGCAATCAGGCTGGTACCTTACCTGACAGGGAAAGCACAACTTGCGTACAGCAATATGGACACTGCACAGTCGGAAAACTATCACCTTGTGAAAAAAGAAATCCTGAAAAGATGAGACCTCTCCGGAGAGACCCACAGGCAAAGATTCCGGTCCCTGAACCACAGCTCAGTCAATCGTCGAGAAGCCTTAACTTGACTCTAACTCCTTAGTAAATGGCCCCTACCAGAGGGCAAAACAGTCCCACAGACCATTGACACATTTGCAGTGGAGAAATTCATCAACATCCTGCCTACAGACGTACAACTTTGGGTAAAAGGGTTGCCTCATCAGGCACGCTATCAGACTCCATATCTGACCACTCCCCGGTATACTGTTTGGAAAATCCCCTTCCCTAGAATTCCACACAAAATCATTCAAGTCAGAAAATACTCCAGTTTTGACCCTGAGGCTTTCCTGGCCGATGTAGGATGTACTGACTGGACCAGGGTTCTTGAAGCCTCTGACCCCTCAGTGGCAGCCTCCTGCTTCATACATTCCTTTGGTGTTCTCCAAGATAGACACGCCCCCAGGGTCACCCGGAGGGTGAGGGGAACAGCCACCTTCTGGCTGAATGGTGACTTACTTGCCAGCTGCGGAGAGAGACAAATGCTGGGCAAGTACTAAGGGTTCCAGAGATCTGCTAATCTCCTGAGATATCGGCAACTCAGGAATCGTAAAAGCCATTAGGGCTGCCAAAAGTAACTTCTGTAAATCGGCACTACTTAGGTCTGTCAGTGATCCTAGGAGGTTCTGGAGGGAACATTAAATCCCTCGTCAGTGGGCCCCTCTCACTCGGGTGTCGTGGACATGATTATTGATGGAGTCTCGCAATAATCCCCACACTATAGCCGACCACCTCAATCTCCACTTCTCCGACCTTTCGCCCTCACCTCTCGCTTCACGACTGATGGGGTGTCGCTTAATCATCCTCCGATGCAGAGTGAACATCCTCCTCGAGAGTATTTAATCTTAAGGCCGTGGTCTGTCCTTGATGTTCGGAACCGCTTGGCTGCCATCTCCCAGCCTCCAGTGCAGGGCCTGACAACCTTGAGCCCAGGCTTCTCAAGCTGGGAGCAGCTTACATTACCCTCTGATTGCCCATATCTTTAACCTATCCCTTAGCTCGGGGATAATCCCTGACATCTGGAAGGAGGCAAGGATAGTCCCTGTTCTGAAGCAGGGAAATCCCAAACTCCCTGACAACTATCGCCCTATTGCTATTCTCCCATCCCTTGGTAAACTCCTGAAAAGGTTGTGTGGAGCAACTCGGAGTACGTGGATACCCATGAGCTGCTTTCTGGGGCCCAACATGGTTTCCGGAAGGGTCATAGTACCACTACTGCCCTGATTACTGTAACTTCTAGTATTAGATCCGCCATGGATCAGGGCAAACTGTCAGGTGCTATATTTATTGACTTGTCAAAAGCTTTTGACCTTGTCAACCATGACCTACTGGGGGAGCAGCTCAGGGCTCTCGGGTTCTCTCCGCATGCCATGAGTTGGATGATGGGCTACCTAACTGGTAGAAAGCAGTGCACCTGCTTTAACAAGGTCCTCTCGGAGCCTAGGGCTGTGACCATGGGAGTTCCCAGGACTGGTACTTGACCTCTCCTATTCTCACTTTTTATTAATCAACTCCCACAGGTGACCTCTCGTTGCCAAGTCATGCTTTATGCAGATGACCTTGTGCTAGTGGCCGATGCTCGTAATGCTGCTGACCTTAACCAGTGCCTATCTGAAGACTTCAGCAGAGTCTCGGCCTGGATTACCAACCATAGACTGGTATTGAATCCTAACAAAACTCAGGCCATGCTCTTTGGTTCCACGGCCAAGTTAAAAGCCCCATCAGCTATACTTAAAATAGCTTGTGATGGAGGCCCTCTGTTGCCAACAGCGAGCTCAGTTAAATATCTTGGGGTCACCACCCACAACTTGACATGGGAAGCCATATCCAAAACATCTGCAGAGCCACCAGGTGTAAGCTTGGCTTGCCTACAGGGCCAGATACAACCTGACTCGGGAGCGAGGTTGAGACTTGCGAGGGGAGTGCTTCTCCTCCCTAGTTATGGATACTACCTATTTGCCAGGTCACCTCAAATCCATCTTAATCGTGGAACATGGCATATAATGATATCTGTCGGTTTGCACTTGCTGCTCCCAAACTCACCCACCGATGTGAGCTCTATGACAAACTCAACTGGCTCCCCTCAGGAATTCCTGATCCTTGGTGTAGGAAACTTCACCAGGAAAGTGCTTGCCACGGACATACTGGCGGACTGGCGCATCTCCTCCCAAAACTGGATGCCATCCCCTACCAGCTCAGGTCACAGACCACCGAGTTGCTTAAAGTTCCCCTACTCGGACCCTTATGGGGGATCGTGACTTTGCGCTTTGTGCCTAGGCTCTGGAACTCCATTCGGACTCTGTTGCTCTGCCCCTTCCCATGGGACCTTTCGCCTCCTCCATGTGGTCCCACCTAAACAAACGACAAGATGTGACTGCTCTAGTCTCTGTAATGTAATACTCTGCAGTCCACTATTGTCCACTCTGAGTCCATGATGGTCTATGAAATATGTATTCAGTGATTCTAATGTCTATCTATGTCCTGTAACAATTTGTACTATGTGTGGCAGTATCTCTGCCCTATACAAGCGTTATTATAGCTGTTTTTACTGTATCATGCTGTTTCTCCAATATTGCCATGTATGTATACTGTATGTTTTGTGCTCTCCCGGGTCGTTCCTGAAAATAGGCATACTACTTGTCTAGTGTACTTACCCGGTAAACAAAAGCTAAATAAATAAATAAAAGAACACTGACCAGAAAGTGGGGAAAAGGCTGTGTTTTTGGCCGAGGACTATCAGATGGCCAGACAGACCATGCAGCAGTGAAGTAACAGCCAAAGACCAGTAAGATCCACTTTTTCCCAATCTAACTCTAAATCCAGATAAAATCTGGTGGGGGTAACAAGTCTGCATACAAAGACTTTACTTGCTGTAACTGTAACAAGCCAGGCCATATCGCAAGAAACTGCCATAAAAATAAGGAGGGTATACTGCAGCAGATTTGTCCTTGGCAAATAGGGGCAAGTATTTTACAGATATCAAACTGGGAGATAAGACTATAAAGGGGCTTATTGATTGTGAAGCGACAGACCTAAGTACATGTTGAAGTGCTAGGAAAACACTATGTAAAAGGACCAGGTACTGGTGCTATCTGCATCCACGGGGACACGCAGTACTATCTCACCACACAGGTGACACTGAATATTAACGGGGTGTTGCATCAAATGAAAGTGGGGGTAGTATCCAAGTTACCTGTGAGTATTGGAAATGACTGTCCAGGATTTACCGAGTTAAACTCTGAGGAACTGAAACCTTGAGTTTCAGTAGCAGTGGTAGCAAGTGCACAGGCAAAGAAACTCTCAGATGGTGGAGATGCTTTTCCTTTCTATGTCTTCATTTTTTTTTTTTTAACCTTTCATGGCCTCCCCTCGGGAACTCCTCTCCGCATCCTCTACCTCCGATCTCTACCTCCCACCTGAGACCATTCTCCTTCATTGCTCTGACCCGACACATTCCCTGGATCTGAGCCCCCTTGGGAGGGGCCGTCCTATCTATAGTATAGAGTGCTGGGCTGAGCGAGTGGGGCTGGAGAGGAGAGCACCAGTGCAGGGAGCATGGTCCGGGGCAGCGGTGCCTTCGCCTATCCCCGAGGGAGGGGGATTTTTCTTCTTGTCCCCCCCCACCCCAGATGTAGGACGTGCAGTGTTGTCCAGCCCGCTATGTGAGCTCTCCCACCCATGTCCAGAAGACGGCTGCCCAACGTTCCCCTTGTTACGTGGTCTCTGGGTCTGACTCTGTAGTGCACCCGGTCTCTGCCGCTAACTGCGCAGGACATCTCCCCCCCCCCGGTGAGGAGAGCAGTCCTACGGACGCTCTATCCTCTGCTCCCTGGCGTCCCAAGCTCATTCTCGAACCTGGGTCACAGATGTGGGGTGAAGTGTGGCGTCCAGCGCCTCAACCCTCAGTGCCACCAGGCCGGTACTTTTCTGTGACTTTGATGCAGACTTGTTTGAGCCCAGCTCCAAGATCTGGAAGTCCAGGAAAGAAAGAAGACTCCTGAAACAGTGGCAGCAAACGACTGATGGATGTAAGGAGTTAAAATATGAACATGCTGAATCTAGGCTGATAACTGATTTGTAATTTTGCTTCAGAGCAAAATAATGATGCTTCTCTCCAAGGTTATTTTAAGCAGCTGGGGGTGAAACAAAAACAGGGTGAACCAATGTTTAAAAAAAATGTAATGGATTACTGTACCAAGTTTGTTAAACCTCAGACACAGGAACAGATAGAACAATTGCTTATACTACAAAAGTATAGAACTGAGTTGTTACAGATGGCACATGATAGTCCTGTGGCTGGTCACTCAGGGTGAGATTGCACCCTTGCCAGATTGCTGTACAGATTTTACTGGCCTGGAATTCATGAAGATGTTGCTGCCTGTTGCAGTTCTTGTGGTGAATGTCAGAAAGTAGCCCAATGACTAAAAAGACAAGGTGCCCCTACCCTTGATATATGTGCCTTTTAAGAGAATTACAATGGCTGTGGTTGGCCCCTCAGATAAAAGTAAAAGGGATAGTCTATTAATTTTGGTATTGGTATTGTGTGACTAGTAAGCATTAATCCACAATGAAGGTGGCATCTAATGGGGAGTTAATGCATGGTTGGGGCTGTGTGGCATGAGGCCGAGGGCTATGTGGCACGAGGCCGCAGGCAGAGTGCCTACAACGACCAACCATGCATTAACTCCCCATTAGATGCCACCTTTGGAGTGGATTAATGCGCTTGTAACATGGTGTGCACATGACTGTACATGTCAGAGATGTGTTTCTACTCTTGTGATCAAAGAAACAATGACAGGATTCAAGTTATTCACTTCAATTTACTGTTACTTTCAAAACTGCAAGCCAACCTCTCACATACATATGTTATTTTTTTGGTTTTGTACACTACTACATTGATGTATTTCTTAACGATTGCTGCACATTTTGCACTATTTCTGATGGCGGTTCGTTTCCCATTGTTCTTAGGAGGACCCCGATGTTGGTGTATTGCTGCTTTTCATGCTACCACTCTGTCTCATTTACATACAACTATGCGGTTTACTGAGCGTGATTTTGCTTCTTTACCTGCCTGGACTGTGTTTCCGCTGCTCCCTCCACTACACTGCTCGCTTTTCCCCCACTCTGTCTTCTGTGTGCCCTGTCTACCGGTACTCCTGGATAATTCAGGTTTATGGGGATATTTCAGCTTTACAGTGACATAGAACGTGAAGGGCTCGACATGAAATGCGCTTCCGGTTCCTCGCTGTGTGTTACGGTGGATTGGATGCCATGCCCCTGACTCCTCCTGCCGCGGGTTCCTCATATCTGTGTCTCTCTACTCTCTGGTTCTTCTTTCTCGATTTCTGCTCTCAGCGACGCTCTTGGTGATTGTTCTATCCCTCTGTGCTGCTCCTACTACTGCTTGTCTCCATTTCTACCTTCTTGTACTTCACTATTCGTATTTTGTGTGTCTTACATTTCTCCTACTCCTCATCTAGCCTACCTACTTGCTCTTCCACAACTTGCTTTCCTGCGTTCTTTGACTTTCGCTTTTCAATACACTGCTCGTTATTCCTTGTGTGGCTGCTTGTTGTATTTCACAGGCAACACGGCATTATTGTCTCATAATGCTGTGTTGCTCTTCTACCACCTGACCCAGTTCCACCTATCCTCTCTCTTCCCTACACTCCTTGTCTTTTTGCCATGTTACAGTGCTAATTAATACCCAGAGGCAGTTCCTATGCGTACATTCACAGCCCCAAAAGTGGCAGCAGAGCTTCCCAAAATTTTTAGCAGAGTGGGCATACCTAAAGAGATTATTACTGATCAGGGTAGTAATGTTGGTGCTGCATTACTGAAGGAGCTGTACCGACTACTAGATACCACTGCCATAAGAACCTCTCCTTATCACCCTCAGAAAAACAGTCTTGTTGAGCATTTTAATCAAACCCTAAAACGCATGTTAAAAAGATCTGTAAAAGGGGAAGGGAAAATTTGGGACCAATATTTACCTTACTTGCTTTAAATGCTTACAGAGAAGTGCCACAAGCCTCAACAGGTTTTTTCACCATTTGAAATGCTGTATGGTAGACAACCTAGAGGGCCACTAGATGTACTAAGAGAAACATGGGAAGATAAACCCACTCAAATAATTTATTACATCTTATATGTGTGTGCCCTGCGAATGAAATGGGCAAAATATGTTGAAATTGCCCATAGTAATCGGGAAGAGGCTTAAAACCAGCAGAAAGCGTATTATGACCATGGGGTAAAAGAAAGTTTTTGAACCAGGTAAAAAGGTCTTGCTACTGTTGCCACTACAGAAAATAAACTGTTAATGAAGTGGCAAGGGCCTTATAAAGTGTTTAGATGTACTGGCACAGTTAACTATGAGATTGAGACCCTAATAGGAAAAATCCTACCAAGATGTACCATGCTAGCCTCCTGAAGTAATGGGTTGAAAACACCAAAGGTGGCTTTTGCTAGTTTTACCAGACACTGATAAAGAAGATATTGATACAGTTTGTTCCAGTCTGTCATAAGCTATAACTGCTGATGCTGTAAATGTGAATGTTTCCTTAACCTCTGAACAAACTGAAGACATTTGTAACTTACTAAAGGCATTTAACAGTACTTTTACCACAGTGTCAGGCCGAGCAAAAGGGGGTTGAGCATGTAATAGTGACAAGGAATGCTTGCTCTGTTAGACAAAATACATACAGATTACCAGAGCTGTTACAAGCAGACGTGATTAAGGAAATACAAAACATGAGAGTTTGGTATCATAAGAGTCAAGAAGTGATTGGTCATCACCAGTGGTGATTGTAAATAAAAGATGGGATGTAAGAATCTGCCTTGATTTTAGGAAACGAATTCAGTATCCGAATTTGTCAGTTATCTTATGTCAAGGATAGATGATTTGGTGGACAAATTGGGAGGTGCCAGTGCATTAGTAACGCCAGTCTCACTAAGTGGTACTACTAGATTCCCTAGCTAAAAATCCAGACAAAACTGCATTTGCCACCCTGTTAGATTCTGTCAGTTCACCACCATGCCATTTGGTTTACATGGTGCACATGCTACATTCCAGCGGTACATGGATGTAATTTAGCAATTCACACTGGTTATTGTACTGCTTATCTGGATGTTGTTTTGGTGTACAGTAGGACTGGAAAAGCCACCTGGAACACCTATGAGCAGTTATCCAAGTTGTCAAAACTGCAGGTCTGACCATTAATCCTACCAGATTTGCATTGGGTATACGAAACCAGATATGTGTGCAAGTTTTGGGAAATGGAGAAGTAAAGCCAGAGATTTCTAAGATAGAAGCTGTAGCTAACAGTCCTGTCCCTAAAACAAAGAAACATGTCAGGTCATTTTTGGGCTGGCTGGTTAATGTCTGAGATTTGTTCCCAACTTTGTCCAGTTAGCTACTCCCCTCACTGAACTTGCAAATAAACTGTTTCCAAATAATGTGAAATGGTCCCCAGAGTGTGATGAAGCTTTTCAGGCCATCAAGGCTGCATTATGTTCAGCCCCTCTTTTGAGAAAGCATTTTTGTTAGACATAGGCATCAGAGGTTGGCCTAGGTGCAGTTTTGAGTCAAAATATAGATGGGAATGAACATCCCATTCTACATATCAGTAGGAAGTTGCATGACAGAGAAAAAAGGTGCTCCACCATTGAAAAGGGATGCCTTACAGAAAAGTGGGCCATAGAGTCCCTCGAGTTTTATTTGCTAGAGCTGACTTTGTACTTCTGACCGTCGAATCCTCTCTGGTTTAACCAAATGAAGGATAAAAATTCCAGAATCACAAGGTGTTACTTGGCGCACAGCCATTTAAATTCAGGGTTATAGACAAACCTAACAGAGAATGTCAATGTGATTTTCGGTCAAGATATGGATCAGGAATTGAGAATTTCAAGGTTGAAAAAAGAGTTTAAACTTCACTGTTTGCTGTACTGGTTGTTATGGATAAGAGATATATTGCATATGCTGAGAACTGTAAAGATTATAAGCTAATGTTAAAGGAAACTTTAAAGAAAGTTTTGGAAACCTTTTTTAAAGTTTGCTCTTAAAGAGGAGAGTATGTGAGAGGGTTGAATAAGACCCTGTCCCATTCATTATGTAGAAAGAGTTAAACACATGGATCTGTTTTATTCTCTTCTGTTCTGTCTCCTGTTTGTCTGACTGCGCAGTCAAATTTCCTTGTCAGACCAAGAAACTGGCCACTCCGGTCTTGCTATTCTCCCCCCCATCTCTCTCTGCCTTCACTTGCTGTTTCTATCTTTTGTTCCCTCTTGCATATCTGAAGTTATAAAATATATAAACCAGAGCTAAAACTAACCCTCGTCTTCCCACAGCTGACCCTGATAAAAGGATATAGGGGATTACATGTCTGATTGTAGATTCCATGGGTTCTGGTCACCAAACAAGGTCTGACAGCCCCTCCACCCATTGGAACTCCAGGCAGAGTGCTCGGTACTGACCGAGTATGCTCTACTGATTCAGGATCAGTTCATGCAAGTCCAGATGGACAACACGGCCACCACATTCTGCCTGAACAAGCAAGGTGGGATGCACTCCTTTTGCCACATACTTGGGGTGTGCACCTTGCCCCTTCTCCTGGAGGAATGTTAGGTGTCTGCTTTAGTGTGGATAGTGAATTGAATCCAGGGTGGTAGAAAGAGAGGTTACTTACCTGTAACTGTTAGTTCACATCCACATGATGTGCACGTAATGCCTGCACAAAATCCATTTAACTAATGAAAAACCTCTACTATAATGAAGCTCTCACTAATACCTGGGGGCGTGGCAGATCTTTCTGGAACAATATTAAGGAAGTTACTGGGAAATAGCCTAAAACTTCCCCCATTATGCTGAATGTTGATGGGGGCTACTATTCTGGACCCCGTAACTGTAGCAAATACCTTCAGCTCAGCCTTCACCAACCTCAGCGGTGTTCTCCACCCTGACTTTTTCAATAATGATGACGTTTCATCACATGCCACCAGCCCCCCCCTTCTTCTAAATACCCGCCCTTCTACTTTAAGGCAGTCATGATGCATGAGGTTTGCACTTACATCAGTAAAGCTATTGCCTAAACCCGAATAAGTGGGGACTCACTTGACCTAAAACTGCCATCCCTCACTCTTGATGAAGTACTACCCCCTCTAACAAAAATCTTCAACCTCTCCCTCAGTCAATTTCTGACAGATGGAAAACATGAACTGTTCACCCCAGTCCACAAAAGTGGTGACTGGGCATTACACATGAACCACCGCCTATCTCCATTTTGCCTCCCTCTCAAAGGCCATTGAAAGGATTGTAGCGAACCAGCTTTGGAGTACCTGGAATAATATAATGTCTTATGCACTTAGCAACACGGGCTCAGAAAGGACCACAGCACTACATCAGCCCTGCTGGATTATACTGGAGCTATCCACAGTTCCCTGGATAAAGGTCATCTAACTGGCTCTGTCTACATCAACTAACTAAGGCTTTTGACACCGCCCATCATCGCCGCTTGATTGACCACTGCTACAACGCTGGACTCTCACCTATGTCCATGACCTGGTTCAAAGGTTACCTTGAAAACAGATCAGAGTCAAAATCGGTGACATCCTCTCTGATGCTAGACCAGTCAGCTCTGGAGTCCCACAGGGATCCATCCTAGGTCCCCTACTTCTCTCTCTTCTGAATAACCTACCACAGTCCTGCCCGGTGCAAATACCACTCACTGAGACGACGCTGTAATCCACTCTTCCCACTGAAAAACTACAGAGTGCCTTCCTCGTTAGTCTAAAACTGGTTTTCCAAGCACAGGCTAGTCCTCAACTATAAAAACACACTGCTCTTCTAGGCACCCACAAGAAGTACAGGCATCTTCCTTTGACCATTCTAAACTGCAGTGGTGCCACCCTGAACATGTACCTCCTTTAAATAGCTTAGAGTCACAATCAGCAGTCACCCATCCTATGGCCTACACATCAACAACGTTGCTAAAGCTGCTAATAATCTTATCGGACGCCCTCTGCAGCACAGGCAGTGCCTTACTCCTGAAACCTTAAGGGCTCCAGTTCAGAGCCTGTGGTCTCACTAATTGATTATGGCCTTATTAGCCAGCCTGCCACTGCCCTCCGCATGTGGCTACAGCCCACAATAAAGCCTGTTGGCTCATTTCTGAGCCACCATCTCACCCATACATGTGACCTCTATGCCCAAACCGCTGGTTACAACTCTCTAACTGCATAAAATCCAAACCTGCTTATTGGCCAAGAAGACAACCCTGGGCTGTTCCCCTACTGGTGTCCAAGCCCTCCTTTCTCCTGCTCGTAATTCATGCCTCACTAGGGGCTCAGACTCCCAACTCTTTCAGATCCCTTGCTGTCATACCTCTTGGGCAAAGAGCATTCGCCTACAGGGCCCCACTCTAGTTCAGTGGTCTCAGTAGTGACATCTCCTCACTCCCCAAGCTCGGCCCCTTCAAATCAAGGCTCCGCTCTACCTCTTGCCTCCAGCACACGTGACTGTTTCCTTAAACAGCCCTCCGTCCATCAACCTTTCTGTGTTGCCACTGCCCATTCTACTCAGCACTTACTTTCTCCCACTCCTACCCCTCCCCCTCCATGTTCTCCTTCCCCTACTCTCCACTGCACTTCCCTAAGTACCACTGACAATGCCTCTGGCTGCATCTACCTCTGTATCCTTATCTAGTATTGTCTCAGTATTTGTTTACATTGACAAAATAAGTTACGCCTACTGTTTTTGTAACCCAATGTTTATCCGCAACTTGTACTGAATTGTCCTGTGTTGTATTGTACTCCATCTGACGTGGAACCTTTGTAAAAGAGTCTCTGCTCAAAGGTACTTGTAATCCTAGAGTCAAATAAACATGATCCACCCAACCTCCCCAACTAGTAGTGCACTGCTGTGAGGGACATGACAGAGGATGATACCATGGGTGGCTGGAGGAGCCAGGCTCGAAGACATCCGATGACTGGCTAAAGTACGCACCATGGAACTACCACTGCGGATGTGAATTGGATAACAGTAGTTGAACTATGGTTACAAGTAATTAACCTGTATTTCTCATGCCTTACTGAATGCTTCTTCCCTCCACCCCCACCCCATATATAGTTGTGCGTCTTCTCACAGATCCTCACATTGCTTGAACAGTTGCTGGCAGTCCACCCCTTTTGTATTGTCTAGAATGTCTCTACCTTGTCCTCCCTTTCGGTCTCGAAAGAGCACATGTTCAGATCAGCCAGTCTCTTCTCAAAGGTCTTCCCCCTTTGCCCATGTATCGTTTTGGTAGCCATCTTCTGGACTGAATCAAAGCACTCCTTGTGTTTTTAAAGCAGCAGTGCAACAAAAAAACATTATTTCAAAAAGTAAATTTTCTGCTATGGTTGTGAAAAATATTGGCAGAACTGTTGTTCTGGGTTTTCTGGATGCTTCCCATGCTGTGTACAGTACATGTGCATTTCTGTCCGGATTCTTACCCTTCTGTTGTACTCACTATTTCTATACAAAAATGAGGCAGCCATCTTTTTATTTGAGAGATAATTATTTTAAAACTTCAATAAAATTTTAAATGATAATGGAAACTGAACATTTTACCACCAAAATAAACTAGAAGAGATCTGGCATTAATTAAGAAGAAGAAAAGGTGGGGTGAAATTTTAACCCATTTTGTTGCACTGCTGCTTTAAGGGGATGGTTCCAGAACTGCACAGTACTCCCAAGTTTGGCCTCACCAGTGACTTGTAGAGGGGCAAAATTACTTCATTTCTTCTGATGGACAAGGCCTGTCTATGCACCCTAGCATCCTGCTGGCTTTCTCATGTGCATTACTGCCCTGGGCAGTGATCTATCACGTATAACTCCTAGGTGTCTTTTCTGAGGTTTGCTCTTTTCTGACACCCCCAATCCAATACATAACCTTGTGCTTTTTGGTATTACATTTGAGCTGCCAGATCTTTTACCATGTTTCAAATTTCTCCAGGTCTTGGTTTTGTTTTTTTTTTGTCCCCAATCCATTCCTCTGACAACCCTGAAATGTATGTTAGTGTCTTCTGCAAAAAGACTCCTTTGCCATCAGTGCCTAATCCAGTGGCACTGATTAACAAATTGAAGAACACTGGACCCAGGACAGACCCCCCGATGAACCACACTGGTCACACACCTGTCCTCAGAGTTTTTGCCATTTAGCACCACCCTTTTTGGTTTCTTCTACCTAACCAGTTTTCCACTCACCTGATTAAGTCTTTCTCATCCCCAAGTTGCCATTCTTTTTCACTAGTTGTCAATGTGGCACTGAATCAAAGGCCTTGCTGAAGTCCAGATACAGATCTTCCACTGGCTGAGACACTTTGTTGAACAAGTCTGAGGTTCATCTGGCAGAAACTCCTTCACGAACCCATGTTGCCTGGAGTCCTGGAAACTGTATTTCTCCATGAAGTCTACCAGATCCTTGGTAATAGTTTCAAGCAGCTTTCCCAGTATTGAGGCCCAGCTAACAGATTTTGGCTGGCGAGAGCTAATCCTGGTGGCAAGAGTGGATCCTGGATCTGTTCAGCTGGCAAGAGTGGATCCTGGATCTATTTAGCTGGCAAGAGCAAACCTTGGATCTGTTTGGTTGATGAGCAGATCCTGATCTGTTCAGCTGGCGAGCAGACTTTGTTTTTGGCCCCACAGTAACACAGATGTACTTTCATTTTTTTTACTTTTTTAAACTTATTTGATTTTTCTGATCAGTTACATTTGACAATCTGACCCCGGCAAAATAACTATAAATAAAAATTCATAAAGTTTTGTCCTCAAGAAAGCAAGGAGGTCCAGTTACTAAATAAGTTTGCATCATAATCGATCTGAAAGCATTAATAGGCATACTGCAGTACAGTGGCTTCTTTTCCAGTACAAAAACAATTTTCATTAATATGGTTTTTCTCTCCTGTTTTTTTACTGGTAAATATAGTAGCCCATTTTACACGCAGAATTACCCACTTTAGGGTGTGTAGTGTGCTGAATATATGCATTTTCCAGTGACAGTCTTGAAGGCAGAAAGCTAAACTCTTAACGCATCTGGATCATGCACTAATTCAACAGAGCATATGCCCTGTGGGGGTATTGCCCACAAAATAGTCTTCCTTCCCATTGAAGCAAACCTCGTGCTTATTAAAATAAATTGTTATAGGTTGGCCCGATGGTGCAGGAGGATCAGACTTCCTGCCTTGGGTTGCAGAGCTCAAAGTATATTTGGTGGGGGTTGGGGAGAGGAGGTTAATGATTCTTGTAACATGGCAAAAAGAACAGTAGCTGAAATAAGCAAAACAATTGGTGCAATAACATCAGGTGGTATACGAGCAACACGGCATTATGGCACGATGATGCCGTGTTGCTTGTGTAATACAAAAAGCAGCCAGAGTTGGAAAACGAGCAGTGCAGAGAAAGACGAAAGGCAACAAAACGGGAGAGATCAAGTTTTCGAACAGCAGGTAGGTAGGCTAGAGAAAGCAGTACGAGAAGGGCAAAGGACACACACGGAGACTGCATGCAACTGAGTGAAACAGAGTGAGGAAGCGGAGTGAAATGGAAGCCAGTGACCGCACATTGCAGAAGTCAAATGCAGTCATCGTATAGCAGTGATACAGACGGAACACGAAAAACAGACCGGGAGAAAGTGCAAAGCGTCATTCGTGTGGAGATTGGCAATAACCCGGCGTGTCAGGGAAAGAAACTAATAGTATTCTGGTAAACGCTAACGCTGTATGCAAAATGAAACGTGACAGCTTGAAGGGGAAACGAGTAATAGTAGGAAGTTGGGGTCCTCCTAAAAGGCATAAAAAATGAACAGCCGGCAGAAATAGACAAAAACATAGAGCAATGGTTAAGTAAGACATGTATATAGTTATGTGCAAAAGCTTTGAAAAGACATACGGGTACATAAGAGAGGTTGAGGAAAGGTTCTGAAAGTAACACTGAAGTTTACTAAATAACTGAAATTGTATTATTGTATTATGAATCACAGCAGTACAAACTCATCCCTGACATGGAAAGTGATGAGCACACCATGTTACATTGATTAATCCCTCGAAGGTGGCATGTCCAGGAGTTAATGCATGGTTGGTCATTATGCTGCCTGCCTGTGGCCTGCCACAACTGTCTCAACCATGCATTAACTCCCCATTAGATGCCACCTTCATCGGTGATTAATGCTTACTTGAAGAATGTGCATTTCCTAGTGGACAGGATGATAGCATATCAGCACTTGACAAATCATAGGGATTGCATGTTAATTATACTCACTCTTGAAATGTAGTTTGGCATGCAGAAGAAAATGATTGACTGTCAACAGAGGAAGAGGTGTCTTATGTTAGCTGCTAATACCGTCTTTGTGTTTGTACCAAGACTTGCTTTAAAGCACCTACAATAAGGTATATAACTCTGAGAAGCAAGTCCAAAGCCGGAGGGGAACCTAACTGAAACAGAAATGGTTATTCCTGTGCATGATAGCACTGCTGCTGGGGACAAGTGAGTGATGTCACTAGAGCTGCCTTGGCTTGATGGGATAAGCGGGAATCTCCCTCTCCTCCCACACAAAATGATTTTCATTTATTAAATATTGTTCTTCATGACCCCCTGTGAAATACTCTTACAGTTCCCACCTCCTACTGAAAATTGCATCATTTAGAGAATTGAGCTAGTGTCTGTCCTCTGCACGAGTCTGGTACCTGGATTGTGGCAGGTCATATTTTTTGCAGCGGGTACTTTGATTAAAAATGAATGCATAACAGTTGAATTTAATCATTAAGACTTTGGGCAGCTATTTGAACAGGTAGCATGGTACTTGGGAGGGTTTTGGCCACGCTAACTGATTTGCATGTTTGAGAGGTACTTTGTACAGAAAGTGCCATATAAGGATGCCCAATGTCGGGAGTGCTAAGCCACCCCGGAAGAGCATGCTAATGGGAGGCAGAGTTCTGCATTAATGGTCCACTATCATATCTGAAGCTTTTTGCAACTGCTCATGGGCTGTTAGCACAGTGCTAATTAACATTTCCAAATAAATTTTAACCAAGTGCAGCACCCCATAGTTTTGTTTGTCTGCTTCCTGGCGGTGGTTGTTCCTTCCTCACAGTCCTCGTCAACGTGGTCTTGGTGCCTGATGACCCCTTTGACTAATAACCTGATCCCTATTGGTACCCTCCCACCCAGAATACTCCTAACCTGGCACCATGGTCTGGAGAGTGCAACCGTCCCTTACTGTCTGCTCACCTCCACAGCCAGCCACTGTCTGATGGCTCCAGCAAAAAAACTGTAATGATATACCTTCTTTTTATTTATTTTATTCAACTTTCTTTATCCTTCTACGATGTCCCCATAGGACACTCTCTGGCATGGACAGTGTTACCAGCCATTTCCCGTTCCGCCTGAAATCCCCCCAGGCCTGACCTCTGTCCAGGGATGATCTAGCTCCTTGCTCCAGCCTGCCAACCCCCCAGCTCTGTGCCCCCGGGCAGAACCGCAAACAACTCCAACGCCTCTTTCTATAATCCAGTGTGCAGGGCGAAGCTTGGATGGAGATCCAGAAGCTGACCTAGGCTGATCCAGTGTGTGAACGTGGGGGCCGACAGGGACCCACCATTGCCTTCCAGGGTGCCGGGCTTTTCCTATTTCTGTGTCGTTCCCCTGCAGGTATGGCCCTGCAATGGCGCCCAGCACCCAACTGTCACGCTCTGCCTGCAGGACATCCTGCCGCACGCCCGTTCTATGTACCTCCTTGGCAGTGGTGCTCCCAATGTCCACTGGGAGCCACTAGACCCGTGGAGTGTACAACCCACCCTCCCCAGGAGAGGAGAGCAGTCCTCTGGACGCTCTATCCTCTCCTTCCACGACTGACCCCCAGCATCCCGCATTTGCTCCTGGAGCACAGGTCACCGGTGTGGCACAAGATAAGGCAGATGCCTCAGCACCACTGGCTGGCATGATGTACATTCTTGTACATTGCTTCAGTGCTTGCATTCATCTGACCGCTGACTATGGAGTTGAGTGGGAGAGTTAAGTGCCACTGACCTGGATCAAGGTGGGGGGTTAAAGGGTTTTCAGAGGTAGAAATTCTGGACCAAACTAGGAGGGGGCCACTGACAGCAGGGAATTCATTCTGGGGAATGACGAGGAAGAGTGCCACTTAATGCCAAGATCTGATGATGGGGACAGGTGAGGGAGTGTATGTATTATGCCCCATGCAGATAGGATGAGCACAGTGTGGCCTCTGCCACAGTCAGATGTGCAGAGCAATTTGCTGTTTTAATGCAGAATCATGAGATGGTAGGAGGATTGTAGCGTGTGCTTGATAAAGTCATTAGCATTTTTCTACCACTGTTACAGATTATCGCTGCAGTACTACGGTGTTTGTGCCTCACAGGCTGCCCGGTGTGGGGGTATTTTAACGAATGTGGTAACAGTGCTGGTTTGCCCTCTGATCAGAGTAATGGCCTTGCTTTACACTGAGCTCACAGGAGACATATTAGAAACCTCTTTGTGCAGCCCAAGAGTACCATAAGCAGAAGGTTTTCGTACATCTCCTTTTGTGTCTCTTTCAAATTAGAGTGAGTATGCAGCCCTTTGTGCATTAGTTTGTGATGGGTTCCTACGCTGTTTAGTAGGAGGTTAGACTTTAGTGCATTTGGTCCATTTTGTTCATGGGGAGGTTTGAAAGACCAGATTGAGCCAAAACCCTGATAGTGTACTGTATGGCTCATGCATGATGGAATTGTTGGAGATTTTATTGGTGTAAATTAAGTACATTAAAAAGTCTATTAGGTGAGCTGTAATCACATTTTTTGTAAAAGAACTACTGATGTTCTGTTAGAGGAAACATAACAGACTAGACAGCCCAAGAGGTCCTTTCCTGCCGACTGCTTCGGCGTTTGTGTTTGTATAAGGGAGAACACAGACTTAACTCTGTTCAGGTTATACAACTTCTATTTTCTGTATTTATTTAACCCTGATGTTGATAGTTAGTAAAGATGTTTGTGGAATTATAATCAGGTTGGTTAAAAAAAAGAATTTCCTGTTCTTCTGTAACAATACTGTATATATAGTCAACTGCCTGTCTTTGTTGTTACAGCTTTTATTTTCTCAAAAAATAATTCCAAAAGTTCAACCCAGTTGGCGCTAGTAAATTCCTGGGGGATTCTTTATTACCCCAATGTAAGAACCTGAGAACAAAGATATAATTAACATTCAACTTTGCCTCTGCTGCAGAAGTGTTGGTTTTCTTTGTCTGTTTGACAGTAATTTTTAGTTTTGGTTACAGCTAATCGTTATTCTGGGTACAGTCCTTACACCAGAGTGTTAGTTTTTTCTTTGATCACTTCTGGGGGATATGAGATAAAAGGAAAGGTCAAATACAATTAAGAAAAAGAGTGCAACTTTTCCTTATTCTTTGATCTCCTTTGTTTCATGTGTAGGAAGTGACCGGGGAGGGGGTGGGGTGCAGTTGCAGTAGGGCCCACTGCCTCAGACGTAAGCATTAAGAAAATCTTTTGTCAAACTAACGTGCCACATTCATTGTACGTTGCTTATCCATTTAAAATTGGGACTGTCTGCACTGGTAGCAGTAGAGTCTGTGCTACAGATTACAACTCCAGGGTCACGGGGTGGGGAGGGGGATGGAATAAAAGCTTATAGGACCCCATTACTCAAAAACATCTGATCTTGATACTGCTGTGGCCAGAAGGAACAGGGACAAATTGCATCATTCAGTTCCGTGATACTGGTGCCACAAAACGTAGAAGAGGGTCAGCATGGACAAACAGCAACAAAACTACATTACAAATATTTTGTATGTGCTAGTGATTATTCTGCATTTACTGGTGGGGAGGTGGGGCCCCATAAAACATTTCACAGAGGGACTCTTAGTCATTGGCACAGCCCTGTTCATGTCCATTCTTTCATGTGCTTCGAACCATACATTTCTTTTCTTCTTTAACCGATTACATTGAAACTTTCAGAATTCTTTTACCTTGGGTTTATCTTTATTTAGTAAACCAAATTAACACATTCTTCTTCCTTTTGAAAATATTTTAAAACGCTTTCAGTATATTCCCTTTTTATGAGGAAAAAGTAGTTGATCTTTAAAACATTCCCCCCTCCCAAAAAAAACCCCACAAAAATCCCTGAACACTTTTATAAACAAATTTGCTTGGTAATGTGTTAGTGTTAAGTTTGCATAATGAACTGAGCTAGCACAGATCTTGTGCCAGTTTCCCTGTGCACTTTTAAAACTCATGACTAGGGGTGGGGTGGGGGTGGTATGGACCTCTTACCCATTTCCATGTACATTTTTCATATTTAACAGCTTGGGGTAAGTAGCAAGCAAATCAAAGTAGATGGTCAAAGTTAAAGTTTCCAGACTTGCATTTTTATAGCATTGACTAGTCGTGTTACTTGTGCTAAGTTGTCATTCCTGTGTGTCATGTTGTTGCTGAGTGGTGGCCCCAGGGCGGAATACCATTTCTGAAAACAGCTATGCACTGCCTGCTGTTGTTATGCCTCCAAATAAAGGCACGTCTGGAAAGCGGAGATTGACTTGTTAAGCCTCCAACTGTCAGACTTTTTAATTCTTTGGTAACGGGTAAGGTTAAATGACTTGCTCAGAATCACACAGTAGGCATGTGGAGGTTGTGGGAATCAAACCCAGGTCTGCTGGACTTGCCAAGCTCATTCACAGCTCATTACTCTTAATCTTTAGGCTGTACTGCCAGCCTGCTTGCTCTAAACTGGATGGGAGTTGAAAATAGCATTAGTAGTTTCTCACAATTTAGTTTAATGCTGACAATTCAGTTTGAGACTTAATTTAATATCTTGACTCTGGGTACACAACTAAATTCAGTTGTTTGTTTGCACTGTTGTAGTAAGTAAGTAGTAAGACATGACAGTTGGTTGCCCAGGTTATAGCACGCCCAGGTCTGTAATGAGGTAGCTTGCGGAGAGTGCCTTTAGCACCTGGAAGTGCATTAACCCCAGGCAACCAGTGACCTGGAGTGTCTTATTATTCTTATAAAATGGTTAAACTAAGAATCATACAAATCTGGTGGCAGATAAGGACCCCTTTGGCCCATTGAGTCTGCCCCTTACCCTCCCAAATGTCGACCAGAGATCTCCCTCTCTGCCCACTAGTCAACCCCTTGTGTCTGTCCCATGCCCTCTTGAATCCTTCCACTGTTTCAGCCCCCACAACCTCTTCTGATAGACTGTTCCTGGATTCCACCATCCTCTCAGTGAAGTAACTCCCCCTCACATTGCCCCTAGACCTTCCCCCTTCTATCCTTAGTTTGTGACCCCTTAATTCTAGTGCTTACTTTTCTTGTAAATAAGCTCTCCCCCCTACCTTATTATTACCTTTTACGTACTTAAACGTTTCTATCATGTCCCACCCCTTTAACTCCTAACCTCCAGAGGGTACAGATCCAACTCCTCCACCTCTCCTCCATAGGTCTTCCCATGCATTCCGTGCACCATCTTGGTTGCCCTTCTCTGAACCCTTTCCATCCCATCTATGTCCTTGCGTAGGTGAGGTCTCCAGAACTGGACCCGAACTCCAGGTGAGGTCTCGCCAAGGATCTATAAAGGGGCATCAGCACCTCCCGCCTTCTGCTTGTTATACCCCCTTCCTATGCACGCCAGCATTCTTTTCACTTTGCCCACCACCTTGCTGCATTGGTTCCTCACCTTCAGGTTATCTGAAATTATAATCCCCAGATCCCTCACCTGCTCAGTTGCCCTAATCTCCCGTGTAGAAGAAAAGAAGCAAACTAAAACCAATAAAA